>ML258706.1:2951-27235 GCA_005239495.1 Nicotiana undulata | reverse complement strand
TACTGGAAAGTGAACAATTGAGAATAAAGATAAGTCATTTCGGATAATGAGAAAGAGAACAAGTAATATAACTATGAACAACTTACAAAGAAAGATCATGTTTGAGATCAGTTACTGTTGCTGTTTACATGTTCGTATACTTGATGTATTTTCTCACATGATTTACTGCTCAACATGTACCTTATATATTTATTTATGTACTGGACCTTAGTGTNCTGAGGCTGGTTCGTCTGGTCGTCCGCTTGTTGATAGATACTGATCGCGGCGTCGCTCCACACGGTGAGCTGTCTTCTTGGCGTCATCCTGACAGCACCTCTGGAGTTTCCCAGTTTCATTTTTGCTCAGTCTTTTGTTCCAGAATGTGGCATGTATATTTTGTATATGTATTTCTACTGTTGTATCTATGTAGCCGCCCGTTGACACTGTGACACTAGTCCTGGCACACACTTGTTGTAGTTATCGGGGTTGTATATGTACTGGGCCTAGCTGTGGTTCAGCTTGTTTTCTACGGCCCTACCCCACGTTGTTATTGTATTCTGCACTTTCATTATTATTGTTGTTCGTTGGCTTGCCTAACCTCACCGTTAGGCGCCATCACGACCTATACCGATTTTGGGTCGTGACATATTCCATCTGTGGCTCCTTCATCCGCCCCTACTTCCGTGCCTTCTAATGGACTGATAATGGCATGTTGGGTTTGCCTCGACCCTGGCCTCGGGAGGTTTCTGCCATCCCTTTGGAAGTATCTCATCTGCCACGTGAACGAACCTTGTCTGCACATACAAGTAGTGAAAGTCAGTTGGAATTGGGGCTCATAATGTGTATAGAATCAAGATTGATAATGCAATGCACAGCTCTCAGAAATGGGTAGTGCGGACCATACAAAAGTGAGTGTGGTTGTGGATTGCCCAGTGCGGACTGCACAAAAATGAGTGCGACCGCATCATTCCCAGTGCGGATCGCAATATTTGAGTTCGGCCACACAGTCCTCAGGTTCAAACTATTGGGTCTCTAAATTTGCCTCAGTTCGGACCGCACAATTTTGAGTGCGGCCGCACAAACCCATTGTAGACTGCACAAACTTGAGTGCGGACGCATATTGTTTAATTTGGGTCTCTGAAGTTTAAATTGTGCAGACCGCACAAAATTGAGTGCGGCCACACAAATCCACTGCGGACCGCACCAAATTGAGAGCGGCCGCACAACCTCATCAACCAAAAGTGCCCTAAACCTAGGGTATTGCGGACCGCACAAAAATGTGTGCGACCACATAATTTAAATCAGAGCGGCACTGACTTATGATTTACACTGGGATTTCACTAAGTAAGAAAGGTATTTAGCAATTAAGCATGAAAAGCTACTAACCTAATCCCCATTAAGCATTTAACACACTACCCACATGATGCTAAACAATATTTGACTATCTATTGACAATTTAGGCATGAACCTAACCCTAAATTAAAAATAAAACTAAAACAAAGAAAAATAAAAAGAAAAAGAAAAATCTAAGATCATTGAAATCAACATACCAGTAATGAAGATGTAGAAAGAATTCAACACTTGATGAAATGAGGTAAGATTGAGAGCAAAGGAAATGTGCAATGTTCTTAGCTTAGCTTCGAAGTGTGTAAAGTGTGAACAGTTTAGGGATGTCCTATTTATAGTTTGACCAGGTTGGCCCACTTACTTACCTGAGTGCGGCCGCACAACTTTGGTGCAGTCCGCACTCCTTACCTGCTCCTTAAATGTGTTGTGCGGTCCGCCTAAAAATGATTGCGGCCGCATAATTGGTGCGGTCCGCAAAATTTTGAGTGCGGTCGGGAATCCTTAAGGATTTTTATCATGACAAACTTCAGACACTTGAGATTTTATATCTCCCTGTTGTGCGACCGCATATAGAATAATGCGGTCGTAAAGTGCTTGTGCGATCCGCACAATTTCAACACTTAGCCAATCTTTTCCTTGCACAGTTCCCGCAATGCACACCCATATTCCTGCATACACTCCACAACCAGTTAGCCCAAAATAATTTCTAATCTAAAAAATAAAATCAAGAGAAAGAAAAACACATGGGTTGCCTCCCAAGAAGCGCCCGATTTAACATCGCGACACGACGCATGTTACCATCATTCTTTTGAAATGGAGTAATGGCACAACGTGGACATCATCAATCTTACCAAGATAGTGATTCACCCGGTGTCCATTGACTCTAAATATCTCACCATTCTTATTTTTCAAATCTAGAGCACCAAAAGAAGTCACATGTACAACTTCAAATGGACCACTCCACTTTGATTTCGGCTTTCTCAAAAACATCCGCAACCAAGAGTTGAATAAAAGGACAAGGTCACTTTCTTTGAATTATTTGTTTCAGATATACATATCATTGAGGTACTTCATCTTGTCCTTATATAAGGAATAAATGGAGTAAGCATGGAACCGGAACTCATCAAGTTCATTCAATTGCTCCACCCAAAGATTTGCAGCTACATCTCACTCAAGGTTTAATTTCTTCAATGCCCACACGACCTTATGCTCTAGTTCCACCGGGAGGTGACAAGCTTTCCCGAACACCAACCGATACGGAGACATACCAATTGGAGTTTTGTAAGTTGTTCTATAGGCCCAAAGAGCATTGTCAAGTTTCCTCGACCAATTAGTCGGGTTTGCATTAACAGTCTTTGACATAATACTCTTGATCTCCCGGTTGGAGACTTCAACATGTCCACTTGCTTGGGGGTGATAGGGGGTCGACACCTTGTGAGTGACACCATACTTGGAGAGTAAAGTATCGAAGGCTTTGTTGCAAAAATGTGATCCCCATCACTAATGATGGCTCTTAGGGTACCATACCTTGTGAATATGTTTTCTTCAAGAAAGCTACCACACATTGTGCTTTATTGTTGGGCAAAGCCACAACTTCAACCCATTTGGACACGTAATCCACAACAACCAAAATATAGGTGTTCCCACATGATCTCACAAATGGACCCATAAAGTCGATGCCCCTCACATCGAGGATATCAATCTCTAGGATGGTGGTGAGAGGCATCTCAATTTTCTTGGAGATCCCACTAGCCTTTTGGCAATCATCACAATGCTTAACAAGCTCGCTTGCGTCCTTGTACAAGGTAGGCCAATAGAATCCACAGCTTAGGACCTTTGTACCAGTTCTCGCTCCACCATGGTGACCACGATATGGCGAAGAATGGAAAGCTTCAAGAATACCCAATTGTTCTTCTTTTGGAACACATCTTCGAATAACACCATTAGTGCAAATTTTGAAGATATATGGCTCGTCCCAATAGTAGTACAGGTTGTCCCGTTTGAGCTTCTTTCTTTGGTTTGAAGAGAACTCATTTGGGAAAATGCCGGTCACAAGATAGTTGTCCATATCGGCAAACCACGGCATCCCGGTCAAAGACATGGAAAGGAGTTGTTCGTCCATAAATGAATCATTGATCTCAAGACCATCATGTGGCCTCCCCTCCTCCAACAATTGGGACAAGTGGTCCGCCACTTGATTCTCACTCCCCCTCGCGGTCTTGGATTTCAAGATAAAATTCTTGTAGAAGAAGTACCCACCGCATCAATCTCGCCTTAGAGTCTTTTTTGCTCATCAAATAACGA
This sequence comes from Nicotiana undulata, assembly GCA_005239495.1. NCBI lineage: Eukaryota > Viridiplantae > Streptophyta > Magnoliopsida > Solanales > Solanaceae > Nicotiana > Nicotiana undulata. The sequence goes on along the minus strand of ML258706.1, from coordinate 23,605 downwards.
AGTGTCGCGTGGTCGGTGTGAACAATCACTTTGGTACCCATGATGTATAGGCGGAACTTTTCCATAGAAAAGACAATGGCTAAGAGTTATTTCTCAGTCACCGTATATTTGACTTGGGCCCCGTCCATGGTCTTACTAGCATAATATACCGGATGGAAGATGTTGTTAATTCTTTTCCCCAACACCGCTCCAACTGCCACATCGCTAGCATCGCACATGAGCCCAAATGGTAAGCTCCAATTTGGTGCGGTAATAATAGGAGTGGTAGTCAACCTATACTTGAGTAGTTCAAATGCCTTCATACAATCATCATTGAACACAAATTTGGCATCTTTTTCCAATAGCCTTCACAAGGGGTTCACCACCTTAGAGAAATCCTTGATGAACCGCGGTAAAACCCCGCGTGACCTAGAAAGCTTCTCACTCCCTTGACGGAAGTAGGAGTAGAGAGTTTGTATATCACTTCAATTTTTGCTTTATCGGCTTCAATACTATTCTTGGAGATCTTGCGGCCGAGGACAATGCCCTTCTCGACCAAAAGTGACACTTCTCCCAATTAAGAACCAAGTTAGTTTCTTCACAAAGTGCCAATAGCTTACCCAGGTTGTCCAAGCACTCTTCAAAATGATCCCCCGCAATAGCGAAATCATCCATGAAACCTCGAGAAAGTCCTCCACCATATCAGTAAACATTGCCACCATACTCCGCTGAAAAGTAGCTGATGCATTGCATAAGACGAATGGCGTCCATGAGAATGCAAAAGTTCCATACGGACAAGTGAATGTGGTCTTCTCTTGATCTTCAGCTGCAATAAGAATCTGGTTATATCCGGAATACCCATCCAAGAAGCAATAGTAAGCACGTCCGGCTAACCTATCCAACATCTTATCAAGAAATAGAAGCGGAAAATGGTCTTTCCGAGTAACCTTATTGAGCTTCCTATAATCCATGCACACTCTCCACCCAGTGACAGCTCTTTTGGGGATCAATTCATTTTTTTCATTTGTAATCATAGTCATGCCCCCTTTCTCTTGGACATATTGCACCGGCGAGGTCCATGAACTATCTGAAATGGGGTAGACAACCTCAACATCCAACAACTTGATGATCTCTTTCTTTGATGTTCCAAGGAGGGTTTGTAATCCTCCTCCAATATGATTTTGTGCATGCAAAAGGCGGGGCTTATACCCCGAATATCCGCCAATGTCCAACCTATTGATTTCTTCCTCCTTTAGAGCACCGTGAGGGTGGAATCTACTTGCACGCTAGTTAAGAACGAGGAAAGAATAATAGGTAAAGTGGAATAAGGGGATAGAAACTCATACCTGAGGTGTGAAGGCAAGGACTTCAACTTCAATGTGGGAGGCTCCTCGATTGAAGGCTTTGTTGGTGGAGTCTCCCGGTTTTCAAGGTCCATGAAAGTTTTAGAGGTCCATATGTATATGATCCCATTCCTTGCAAAGCATTGACACATTCTACAAAGACTTCCTTCTCATTCTCATCATGATTCAATAACACAGCTTCCAAGGTATCTTCAACGTTAATCACAACACTTGTGTCATCAACAATTACTTCGGTCACAAGATCCACAACGAACGCACTCCGTTGCTATTAGGCTGCCTCATTAACTTATAAACACGGAACATAACTTTTTCATTTCCCACCCGGAATGTGAGCTTACCAGCTTCCACATCAACTAAGGCCTTCCCTGTAGCTAGGAAAGGTCTCCCCAAAATGATTGGCACCTCATAGTCAACCTCACAATCAAGTATCACAAAATCTGCAGGAAGTATGAACCTGTCGACCCGAACTAACACATCATCTATTATCCCCAACGGCCACTTCATTGTCCGGTCCGCCATTTGCAACCTCATGGATGTGGGTCTTGGTTGCCCAATCCCCAATGTCTTGAACACAGAATATGGCATCAGGTTAATTCTTGCCAATAATGCACGGGATTGTAAAAGCACCAGGGTCTTCCAACTTTGGAGACATAGAATACAAAAAGGCACTCACTTGATGTGTCATTTAGATCATTTCACAATTCATTGATCTCTTCTATGTTACCAAGTCCTTCATGAACTTAGCATATCCTGACATTTGTTCTAAGGCTTCAACCAATGGCACATTTATAGACAAATGTTTCATCATATCAATGAATTTATTGAATTGATTCTCATTGTTTTACTTTGCCAGCCTTTGAGGATATGGAGGAGGAGGCCTTGGCAAGGGAGCCTTGGCCTTGGGCACTACCAGATACGGTATGTCTATTACATGTTCCCTAGACGGGTTCACATCAGCTTGTGTCTTCTCCAAATTTTCATCAATGTCTGTCCTCACCTCATCATTTTCTTGAACATCATTGCTTGGCTCATCATCATATTGCACCAACACATCCTCATTCACATTATTTCTTTGATTTGAGGTACTAATAACTCCACCTCTCCCACTTCTTGTTGTCACCTCCTTAGCATGCCCCGTATTGTTCTCACCCTTCGGGTTCACCACCGTATCACTTGGTAGTGACCCCTTAGGGCGAGTATTCAAGGCTTGAGAAACTTGGCCAAGTTGGAATTCCAAGTTGCGGATAGAAGTGTTGTGGGAGGCTAATTGGGCATCGGAGTCGGCGTTTTTCTCCATCATTTTCTCGAACATGTTTTCAATTCATCCCTTCTCATTGTTGGAAGAACTAGGACCTTGTGACGGATATGGAGGCGGATTGTTTGGTTGTTGATACATCGGGGGCCTTTGAAATCCCAATCCCCGATTACCTTGATTTCTATTATTCCAACCCCCTTGATTATTGTTGCCTCCCTAATTACTTTGATTATTTCCTCCCCAATTTCCTTAATTACCTTGATTAGCCCAATTTTGAAGGTTGTTGTTCCCCCAACTGCCTTGGTTTTTGTTGTTGTTGTTGCCACCATTCCAATTTCCATGTTGACCTTGGTTGCTCCAATTACCTTGGTTTCCCTGTGATCTCCATTGTTGTTGATGTGGAGCATTGCTCCATTGACCTTGGTAATTGTTGACATATTGAACCTCTTCACTTTGCTCATCATATGCATCATCTTGATTGTACCCACTATTACTTTGCTCAAACTGCTCCGGATGGTTTTGTACTTGTTGATCTCGTTGCCTTCTCTTGTTGACCATCATGTTTACTCCTTCCATGGTATTCACTTGTTTTAGCCCTTGAACCTGTTGAAGTTGAGCCTTGGCCGATTGATTCATGGTGGTCGTCAACTCCGCAACAACTTGCCTATGATCATGTAGTTCCTTGTGGAGGTGGATAACATTAGGGTCACCCTGAGGAATGTTGGCTCTACTTTTCCATGCCAAAGAGGTATTTGCCATCTCATTCAATATTTCACATGCTTCAGAGTATGGCGTGCTTAGAAAGTTACCCCCGGCGAGCTGATTTACCACACACTGGTTAGTTGTGTTGATCCCCATGTAAAGGTTTGCTGGATCATTGCCTCAGTCATATCGTTGTTGGGGCACTCTTTGACAATTGTGCGATATTGTTCCCAAATCTTATGCAACGGTTCAGTTGGCTCTTATTTAAAATCAAAAATATCATCTATTAGCGTCGCCATATGCTCCAGAGAAAAGAACTTTGCGATGAACTTCTCGGCCAACTCATCCCAAGTGTGTATGGAATGGTTGGGCAACCTGTCTAGCCAGTCCAAAGCTTTTACCCGTAGAGAAAAAGGGAATAGTTGTAACCTCAATGCGTCCTCGGAGACATTCGTCTTCTTGCTCCCCCAGCACGTGTCAACAAAACCTTTGAGATGCTTATAGGCATTTTGATGTGGAGCTCCGGTGAAGAAACCCTGATGTTCTAGCAGTGTAAGCATGACATTGGTTATTTGAAAGTTGCCCGCCCATAGCTGGGGCAAGACTATTACACTTGCATAGCCTTCATTGGGCAACACCCGGTATGCTGCCCTTGGTGGAGGCGGGGGAGGGTTTGGCACATTATCATGAGGCGGTCAGCCTCTCCTTTGTACTTGAGGCTCAAGATGAACCTCATCCACATTCTCATCATCTACCTCCTCCCACAATGGTATATTTTCGAGGGGCTCGTTGTTAAGGTCCATTTCGTATCTAAAAGCAATTAACAAAGAAAATTAGTAAAACGGAAGGAAAGAAAGGCAAAACAAACAAGTACTTAGATATATAGCTAAGACCGTCTAATTCCCCGACAACGGCGCAAACATTTTATCAGGTCCAAACCCACACTACTATTGAGTAGCGAGGAGGTCGATGCAATAATAACCCAACTAAGGTTGGGATCGAATCCACAGGGAGTTAATAATTGGAATTAGGTTTATATCTAAGTGAGATGCAAGTTTTGACTCTAATTGCACTTCCACAAATTGGGTAGATATTCTACTTATATTTTTACTCTAAGAATTGCAATTAATAGAACTAAGGACAATATTTTTTGTTTTAGGTTTTCAAGTGTTTAAATGGACTAGGGTCGTGACTTCTACCTAGGTGGTTATCTAACGGGTTGTAAAATCTAGGGCAAGCTTGATTAGTTGGGGTTGTAATATAGTTATCACACTCGGTAGTTTGAGTGATTTTGTCCAATTTGGCTTTCTCAAGTCCAAATGGGTATTCATGTATATCAAGTGATACTAGCTCAAGTCGGGTATTACTATCTCTAGGTTTAACCCTTTAATTGGGGCTATCAATTTCTTAAGTTCACCCCAATTTCTTGTTAGCCTTGTTTTCCTAGACTTAGTAACACTTTCTCAAGTATAGAGTAAGTCATATAGGCATGAATCAATGTTTGCAACCATTAATTCTTGAGTTCTAGCAAGAACTAAGCTAAATATCATTAACTCAATCACTAACAATCCCTAAATCAAACGCCCATTAATTACTCACACTAGGGTTGGGTCACAACTCTAGCTATGGGTTTAGCTACTCATGAAAATTGAAGAAATTAAAGAACAATTGAAGATAGAATCCATAATATTAGATTATGGGAAGAAAATCTAGTGTTTAAAGACAAACCTGGTACAAAAATGCCAAAAGCAATAAAAGTAGACGACTCAGGTGCTCCTCTAAAACATAACATAACCTAAAAATTACAAAATGTTCTATTTATACTAGGCTAAAAATATCTGACAAAAATGCTCATGCGGAGGTTATGCGGACGCATAATTTTGACTGTGGTCGCACACTTGCTTTTGCGGCCTCATAATTGTGGTGCGGTCCACGTTCTTCCTTTTGAATTCTGACTTGAGCTGGGCTTTTGCAGACCGCACAATTCAGAGTGCGGTCGCATAAAAGTGATGCGGTCCGCACTTACACTCCGACCTCCATTAGGGTAAAATGAGCTCGAAGATAATTGTGAAGGATCGAAATCAAAGCAAAGGTCTTATCGAGTCAGAATCCAGGAGCATATTGTCTGCCTTCGAAAATATCGGGGTCGTGAGTCGAGATCGATCCAAATCCTGAAAGACTTCAGATAATCAAACACGACCAACAGAAAGCCGTAACATCCACGACCGGCCGAATATCACGGCGTGGATCTCGGCACGTATCGATGAAGAGGCGGCAATCAGCTAAACCGAAGATTTTTTTTACTTTTTATAGAGTTGTACTTAGAGCGGGATTCCCCTACTATATAAAGGGGGGGTTTGATAATTCATTAGACACGTCGTAACACGCATTCCGAAGTAATATATTATTATTTTCACTGTTATTGTAAGCGTTTTCTCCCATTTATCAAAATTGTCCACTATGAGCCCGGATCGAGGGTGAATGCTTCACCAAGGCTGGAATCCTCCTCCTCGTGTGGATTGAAATTATTGTATCTTTACTCGTACATTCTAACTCAATTTATCGTTTTGCATCAAATCAATCCGCATATCCTTAAAACCACTTATAAATTTAATTGTTATCTGATTTCGAGGGTAAACATATGTCACAATCAAGAACAGATATATGACATAAATAAAATGACATTTTGCTATAGTAGTATGAATGATACACCATCCGTCTCATATTATCTGTCGTGTTTCTCTTTTTCACGCCTCTTAAGAAAATATTAAAAAGAAAAGATTTTTGACTTACTTTACCCTTATTTATGTCTTAGATATAATTTCTCTTCATTTATTACTTACTCATAATTAAGGTATTTGTAGTCTATAATTACTTCCCCCGTTCCAGTTTATGTGAACCTATCTCCCTTTTGGTTCGTACCAAAAATAATGACACATTTCTAAATTTGGAAATAATTTAGCTTGATAATCCAATTCTAGCATTAATGAGAAGCTTTCATAACCACAAGAATACTCTTGACCCCTTTTTGACTTATTTAGTATCACAAATTCAAATGTCTTCATTCTTTCTTGAACGTCGTGCCCAATCAAACAAGTTCACATAAATTGAAACGAATTGAGTAATATTAAGGGTATAATAGGGAAAAAATAATAAATTTACTAACTTACAAAATGACAAATAATTTGAGACAGCTATTTTTAGAAACCACGATAGATAAGAGACGGAGGAAGTAGTTTTTTTGGTTGCCTACCCGGTGTTCGGTACCACCTTTGGGATCCGACAAAATCTGAATTCGTGTCAAAGTCCCACATTGTAGAATAAAACGCTCCCTATTAAAGGCAGCACCATACATAAAGTTCGAACCCGAAATCTTTTGTTAAAGATGAACGCACAACTATCACTACCCTAGGAGGTCCACAGCCTTGTTGGTTGGAAGATAGTTGTCTCTGCAGAGTCAACGGATTTAAAGTAAACGTTTTCGGAACGTACTAATAATGTGGACTGTTTCGACGTAGATATATACTTGCAAAAGTCCTCGCTTTGAATTATTAGAAGTCTTATCCTAAAGACGACAAATTAGAAAACTCCTCATCTTCTTCTTTCTCTTAGTCTGATGTTTTTCTCCTTCCTTCTAATGGTGCAATAAATTGCTTTCAGATAAGAGGGACAAATAAATCTTCCCACTTGGTGGTTTTAATTGCACAATTTGTTTTTCTTCTCTTTTCTTGTTTATTTTCTCTTTCTTCTTTTTGGCTATTTAGTGGCTGAAAGGCCATATGTTCAAAAAGCTTCTACCTACCATTAGGAAACTAGAAATCATAATTTGGCTTAGGAGATCTAAACGGACCTCCTTTAAAACAAGTAATAAGAGTGTATATAGCCTATATAGAACTTTAAAGGATAGCTTGGTGCACAAAGCATCTCGCGTTTACGTAGATCCGAAGAAGGGTCGCACCCTAATAGTTATGATGTAGGCAGTCTACTCTGATGCAAGCATCAGTGGTTGATTCCACGTCGAACTCATGACCTATACAAAACTTTATTAATCAAATTATGGAAGAGTGGCTTCTTGTCCATTTTACTTTTTTCAGTGTTTAGTATTTGTTTTAGGGTTCGATTAATCTGAATATTCATGTTAGATCTCACTTTGGTGATATTCATACCCAAAATTCGAACGCGAGAACTCTAATTTGGAATAGATTAATCCAAGATTACATCAAATCTTTACCTAAATCATTGTGAACGGTTCTTGAATAAGTATAAGGTGTGATTTTAAAATACTTAAAATCTTAAAATTTGAACCCATAAGATTTAATTTCTGGATCCGTCTCTGATGTCATGAACTTATCACCCTGTCTAATTTTTTGCCTAAAGGATGTCTCCTTACTAATAAAGGGCCATTTGATTCTTAAGATTAGATCGGTTATTCCGGTGTATAAATTTTAAGACTAAATTAGTCTCGTATTTGATTGAAGATATAGATAAAATTGTATTATTGTTATACCAAAATCTTGATATAACTTACCTCATATAAAAAGTAGAATAAGTTAATCCAAGTTCGAATCCTGATTTTGAACCAAACACTAAAAGTAAGAGAGGAAGATAAAGTACTTTGATGGGAACATTAAAACTATAGTCTATAAGAAAATTTTGTAACATTTAATTAGGGGAGAGGTTGCCATGAATTTTTCTTCGGAGTTTAGTCATCTTACTTTTCTTCTAGATGGAGACTCTCTCATATTGTCAGTTTTGATTTCTAAAAATAGTTATCTCAAATTGTTTAACATTTTAGAAGTACAAGAGTGAATTAATTTTTTTTATTTATTATGTAGATGTTAATTATTTTTAAAGACTACAAATATCTTAATTATGAATGAATAATAAATGAAGAAAAATTATATTTTAACACATAAATAAGAATTAAATAGTCAAAAATCTTTTTTATTTAATATTTTCTTAATTAAGAGGCGTATAAAAAAGAAACACGATAGACAATATGAGACAGAGAGAAAAAATTAGGCGCTTTAATGCCAACAACTACTTGAATTGGTACGTCTTGTCTCAATTATTATGTCTGTTGGCTGCGAAGTTAATTGGAATTAATATCTAAGTTTTAATCAACAGTAGACTTAACATTTTTATATATTACGTTCCCGTTCGGCTGTTCTCTTATTCTTTCTACTTTTTGTGGCTACGTTTCATTAATAATTACCACATGCACATTGACATCTCTTAAATAAGTCATTTCTGCTTAAATCATTCATAATAGTCCTACAATGAAAACGATAATCATGCATGAATTTAATGCGCCTTACGCACCACAAATGTAGATTAGTTTTTCAATGCGGGTACCAAATAACGGGTGAAAAATAAATAAAAATAAAATAATTACAGCTACTCTAGATTAGCACACAAGATAATTCGCTCTATCAAGTACTATGACTATCCGACTCGGGCGGATCTAGTGTGAAATTTCCGGATTCAACTGAATTCAGTACTTTCGACGTGAATCATAAATTTATGTAAAAACAATTACTAAAATTACAACAAATAGTAAATATGAGCTCATAACTTTAATAATATAATTAGTTTAATAACCAGAACCTTAAAAACTGAACCATAAAATTAAAATTCTAAATTCGTCTTTGATGTCGACTCGTATCCAGTGACTGTAGCTGGTAAGTAGTAATACTGTAAGAGGAGCGAGTCCACATAAGTTGGTGAATTATGACATAAATCTTAACCTTGTTTAGGGCACTACAGTTGCCTAGCCTTCTTTTCATAGTTTCATGCTTATCGTAGGTACTTATAGTTGATTTTGAAGTACTTTAATTTGATTTATATTTATATCCTTATAAGAAAAATAATCGAACTTTGGGTTGCCCACAACTCTGTACTTAATTTGGTCACATCTGAATCGGATAATAAAACAATAGGATTGAATACCCTAATTATTTTGTAATTTATATGTCTTAAGATTAAGTTGTGTACATTGATCATGTAAATTACTTTTATATTAATTATGTATCTAACAAGTAATAACATGTGGTTTTTCCTCTTTTCCAGGTTAGTTTTTAAATAACTTGAAAGATCAAAATGTTATTACGTTTTGAACATATAAAAATTCAACTCTTTATCTTATCTTTGATGCACAACAAAAAAGAATAAAATTTGAAATTTTCCTTATATATGTCATCTTCATATTCAGGGGCGGATGCACCTTGGCTTAAGCGGTGTCATCCGACACCGTTTCGTCGAAAAAATTTACTAAATATGTATATGGACTAATTACTATGCAAAAGTAGTAGATAATAAAAAAAAATATCTCTTGAATTGAATACTGCGTCAGCTCTTGTGGTCAAGTGCATATTTTGCTTCTCTTAGGTTGTGGGTACAAACCCCAAGGTTTTGAGTAATTATTTGATTCTTTTTAAGAAAAAAAAGGAGATATTTGGAAATAATTTTTAATGAGTATACCAATAGAAATAAAAGATAACGAATTCAGCTTAAAAAAAAATACTTATCAAGGAGAACTGTAGTAATAGTTTGAATGTTGTTTATTTTAATATGATTCGAACTGTATTTTTTAATGTGATATAGTTACATAAATAGAGTTATTTATTCACTTTCTTAAATATCAACACCGTTTAAAACTAATCCTGCCTATGCCCCTATTCATATTCACTCCGTACACATAACAATAATAATTCGACATATCGAATCATGGTTTATATCGACCTATCGTTTTCACGTGTTTATCTAAATGTGGATAAAATTAATGGGGACTTCAACAGTACTAAGTCACTAATTAATTAAAGCCTCTCCATACGTTGATTGCTTAGGGAGAAATAATGTTATTATATCAATAGTTTTCGTAGTCAATATCTCAACATCCTTCATAGTCCCGAGATTATAACAACAGCAATAACAACAATAATAATATATTTAGTGTAATTCACAAAGTAAAATCAAGAGAAGGTGAGGTATATGCGGATCTTATATCTACCTTGAGAGAGATAGAATGATGGATTCTGAAAGACAGAGGTGACCCTTCCATAAAGCAAGTAAAACAACGGTTTTAGGCCCCATATTTGTGAGAGCCCCATTTTTTGTTACACCTAATAGACTATGTATAAGTTTAAAAAGAGTTCTGTAAAGTAAAAAAGTTTGATTTCTTTCTTTAACAAATATAGAGAAAAAGGATTTGCAAATGCTATGATTTCCACCAAGGAAATTGCACTTGAAATGAATATCGAACCTGGATTTCGTAAGAAACATGTGATGTAGGAAGTAACAATTTGATGTGAATGTTGATAATAAAAAGCACAAAATCTTTCGAAGAGTCCTTTAGTGTTGATTACTTTTATACATAATAGAACAAAACTATTTTTTCACTTCAAAATAGATTTGATCAATTCGTAGCATATGAAACCATCACTAGATGTTGAAAATTTTGAAAAAACATTGCCTTAATCTTGAATGTTCCTTAAAGCATAATGATCAATTCGATATTAATGGTTTAGATTTATTTTCTGAATTAAAAGTATTAAGGAAAATAGTACAATTAGAAGATAACAATTTAATTGACACACTTTATCAAATAAAAAGATTTTATTCTTTTCCAAGTGACTAAATTGCTTATGAAATAATGTTCATAACTCATGTTACCGTTGTTTCAGCGGAACAATGTTCATAACTCATGTTACAGAAAGAAGTTTTCAAAATTAAAATTGATAAAATCTTACATAAGAACAATAATGTCACACGAAAGCTTAAATGGATTAGCTATATTGTCAGTTGAGAAATACTTATAAAATTGATTTTTAAAAAAATTATTAATAACTTGGCATCTCAGGAAAGCTAAAAACAAAAAAATAGACTTCATATAAATAAAAAAAATAAAAAAGCTAAGGCCTCCCATAAAATTTAACTTTAGGCCACAAAATTCGTCGGATCGCCTCTGCTGATAGAACAAGGAAAGCATTTTCAAAATCGGCATGAAAAAAAAAAAGCACCAGTAAAAAGTTATGGTGAATATACCGTAGAAAGTAAAGAAAAGTACTACCAGCAAAAGTAGTAAAATAACCCAAATAAAAAAAACAATAGTAATAAATTTGAATAATAAGATAATAATAATGATTCTGACAAGCATAAGACGGACCAAATAAGATGCTCTAAAACTATAACAAAGTTCTCCCACAGAAGATGGAGCAAATAATGATATTGCTAATAATCGCTCGACTACCTACAAATCTTCTACCCTAACCTCCGACCTCCATATTTTCCTGTCTAGGATCATGGTAGGTGTTACAGGGTCAATTATTTTCGTTTTGACAATGCACGACAGTCATACAACAATGACCCAGCCCTCTTCTTTTTCCCTCATGTTTTTTGCTTAACACTTAGATTATAGCAGTATAAAGAAATCATACAAGGCACACATCTTACAGGAATTTATTCCCAACTTTGCATTAACTCGTACTACAAAGAAACACATAAGCACAGGCTTACAAAAGGAGTCAAAGGCAGCCAACACTCCCCCTTGACGATTTGCCTATCTAGGAATTATATAGACAAACGTTTTTGTCTCTCGGCCTTAGCCTATCTAGCAGTTGACATTCCCAACTGCAAAGGAATTCGAATTTCAAAATTCAAACAAGACAACTACCCACAGCTCTACATAGCCATTATGCTGAAAAACAAGAAACTACCAAAAATTGGCCAAATGCCTTGCATGTGTATGGCACATGGGCGCAACCTTCGAATTTTGGCGCCAGAGACCAACTCTGTCATGTATTCACGCCGAGCTCTCGTGCAACATGCTTTTTTGTGCATGTCTGTCACTACCGCTTGCCCAATTCGCCCATTACACTGTCTTGCCCGCGCCCATCTACCTTGCCACGCCCTGGCTTAGCTTGCCTTACTTTTTCTAGCTTTTGCTATGCTTCTGCTGCTTGTTTTCTTTTCCTTGTCATGGCCACGCCAATGCCATGGTCTTTTCATGCCTTGACACCTTATACACATGTTTTCGTGCCACAGTCCATGCCCATCAACACTTGCCCATGCCGGACATCTTTGTCAACAGGATGCCAAAATCATCATAGGACCGTGCCGAGGTCCATCATATAAATCTCTCGTCACGTCCATGCCATGTTCGATCAATCAAGCCGAGGGGCTAACAAACATCCCCCACCAGATAAGCTTGTCGCCCTTGACGAGGACGAATCCATATACGCCCTGATTTGATCCTGAAATTGCCATAGAGATGGTCGTTTCTCCCAAGTTGCATCACATTCCTGCTTTCCCGTCCATGGAACCAGGAACTCTATCCGTTTGTTCTTTTTTCTTTGACCCAGTGTACGGTGATCCAAAATCTTCTCAATAGTCTCCTCAAATTGGTTTTGTTCTACTAGAGGACCACGCTTTGGAACTGCCCGTGTCTGATCCTCGGCATCTTCATGGCACCATTTCAGGAAACTCTCATGAAAAGTTGGGTGAATTTTGAGACGTTCCGACAGATTCAGTCGGTAAGCCATTTCACCCACTTTCTTTACAACTTCAAATGGGTCGTCATACTTTGAAATCATTCCACGATGACGCGTCTTACTACTGATTTTCTTCCAAATCTGTGGAGTAAGTTTTAGCAATACCTTGTCATCAATATTGAACTCCAAAGGCTGCCTATTTCTGTCAGCGTTCCTTTTCATTCTTTTAGCCGCTTTTCTCAAGTTTTCTCGCGCCTCAGCCAGCAACTCATGCTTGTCTCAAGCATATCTATAAGCAGCAGGACACCTGCCCCCTGATTTCATCTGAGCAATTTCTAGCGGTGTGTCAGGATGTCTTTCCAACACTATCTCAAAAGGACTCATTTCAGTTGCCGAACACCATTGCAAGTTGTAACAAAACTGTGCATTGTCTAGTAACTCAACCCAATTCCTCTGATTTGCAGTCACATAATGCCTCAAGTATTCTTCAAGGAGTTTATTGATATGCTCGGTTTGTCCATCAGTTTGTGGGTGATTTGCAGTCGAGAATTTCAAATCAGTCCCCAAGAATTTGAACACAACAGTCCAAAATCGGCCTGTAAATCTCACATCTCGATCACTCGCAATATCCCTTGGAACCCTAATGTGTTTCACAACATTCTTGTAGAATAATTTAGCAGCTACTTTAGAAGAAAAAACGAGTGGAGCAGCAACAATAATTTTATATTTTGAGAATTTGTCTACCACCACCATAATTGATGCTTTGCCATCAACCTTTGGAAGCCCGCTGATAAAGACTATAGAAACAGAAGCCCATAGCACTCCATAATGCATAGAGGTTGTAGAAGCTTCCTTCTTCCTTTCAGTCTTGTCAAGTTGACAAACCAGGCAAGTTTTCACATAGGCTTCAACATCATCTTCCATTTTCAGCCAAAAGTAATTCCGAGACAGCAACGGTAACATCCTTTCAACACCCAGATGACCATCATAAGGGGTATCATGCATCTTCTTTAAAAGAGAATGATGCAATCCATCACCTTAAGGAACCACAATTCTTCCCCCTTTGAAGTGCAACAGATCTTCCTCAATCCAATACCGCTTAATTGTCCCGTCTTTCACTTGATCCATCAATTTCACATACAATGGATCGTACACAGTGCATAACTTGATTGTATCCAGGAAATCAGATTCAATTGGATTAAGTGCATAAGTTGCAGGAAATACCTATTTGCGACTAAGTGCATCGGCAACCTGATTTTGTTTTCCAGGTTTGTGCACCCAAACAAAGTCATATTCAGCCAAGAACACTTGCCACAAGGCCTGCTTCGGACTCAATTTATGTTGAGTTTTGAAGTAGGTATAAGCCACGTTGGTCGTTCGCACCACGAACTTTGTTCCCAGCAAGTAGACACTCCAAACTTGAAGGCAATGAATTACTGCAACCATCTCTTTCTCATGTGTAGAATAATATTTCTCCACAGCTGCTTTCAAATGCGACCAGATGATCCTCCTGGACCAGCACGCTACCAACATCATAATCTGAAGCATCAGTGGGTACTTCAAATGGCAAATCAAAATCTGGCAGCTTCAAGATTGGTTCGGATGCAATAGCCTTCTTCAATGCATTTAAAGCCTTGGCACATGAATCCGACCAAACCCATTTGACATTCTTTTTTAGCAAATCCGTCAAAGGAGCATCCCTTTTTGAATAGCCTGCAAAGAACTTCTGGTAGTAATTTTCCAAGACCAAAAATGATCTAATTTCTTTTATCCCGCTTGGTGGTTACCAATCAGCTATTGCTTGCACCATCTTTGGGTCCATCTGCCCTTGGTTTTCACTAACCAGATGTCCTAGAAACTTTATTTCGCGACTTACAAAATCAACTTTTCCATCTTGACATAGAGTTGATATGCTCTAAGTCTTTCCAGCACCTTCTTTAAGTGAGACAAATGATATTCAAGGGTCCGGCTATAGATGACTATGGCGTCTAAGTAAACAACTACAAATTCATCAAGATACTCGTAAAGAACATTGGTCATTAAATTACATAAAGTTGTTGGGGCATTGGTTAGCCCAAACAACATTACAAGAAATTCAAAGCTACCATATCTAGTTACAAAAATTGTCTTAGGGCATCCTCATCGGCTATCCTAACCTGCCAATATCCTAACCATAGGTCTAACTTAGTAAAATAATTACCCTTCCAAAGCTTGTCCAGCAGATCTTGAATCAAAGGGACCAGATACTTGTTTTTCACCGTCATCTTGTTCAGCGCCCTATAGTCAACACATATCTGCAACGTACCATCCTTTTTTTTGGAACAAAACGGGAGCACCGTATGGAGCCTTTGATGGTTGAATTACTCAGCATCAAGCAACTCAGACAATTGTTTCCTTAGTTCAGTCAGTTCCATAGGCGAAATGTGGTAAGGAGGGCGCGCAGGCGACAATGATTCAGGAATAAGTTCAATCCTGTGATCAATCTCCCTCTTCGGTGGTAACTCCCTTGGCGATTCGGGGGCATCACATCTTTGAATTCCTTCAGTAAATCTGCAACACAATCTGGGACCTCAATTTGCACTTCTGGCTTGACTTCAATGAGTGTAGCGAGGTAAGTCTCCTCACCCCTCTTCAAGCCTTTCTCAAATGCAGTGGCAGCAATCCCAACGCTCTTTCTTTCATCCACGTAGAGTCGAATACCTTTCACAAAGTCGGGGTTTGTCTTCCCCATGAACATTAGTCCATCCAAATGAGAAATTAGAGCGAATTTGTTCTTCTTCAAAAAAAATCAATTTCCACAGCACATTGAAGTCATCCAATGGCACAACAGTCATGTTGAATTTTCTAGACCAATGGCCCGATATCATCGGCACATCCAGTGCCACTTCATAACCAGGTTGTACCTTTGAGTTCACAACCTTCATCTTCGTCGGACACTTTGTCACTTGCAATCCATACTCTTGAACAATTCTGGAGGCCACAAAGGTATGTGTGGATCTGGTATCAACCATTGTCACGACATTCTTATTTCCAATTTTTAGATCCACATACATTTGTTTGGAATAAGTATCAGCCAAATCATCCCCTGTAGCATTTACGTATGCAACTTCTTCCTTGATAGCATTTTCTTCATCATCCGCCACAATCACATAAGACAAAGTGTTCATCAGCCGCAACGGATTCACATAGGCAGCAACTTCATGTCCCTTTCCTTGTTTCTCCTCTTCATCAAGAAGAGCATTAATCTTTCCTTGATTTGGACAGTTTCGTGTATGATGTCCAGTTTTTTATCATTCCAGCAAACCCTTTTACCACATGTTGTCTTGCTTGTTTTTTACGAAGAAGCATCCATCTTGCCCTTTTCTTTGTCATTTACATCCTTCTTCTGATTGTCCTTCTTCCAGTCCTTACCCTTCTCTTCTTTTTTTTTGACTTAGAAGAAGAGGCAGGATCAGAAGTTAGACCCGTTGAGCAAAAATCCACCAATGCGTTCGTTGCCGCAATTGCACTTGGCAGATCTTTAGCTTTCTGCCTACGAATTTCGTTTTGATCGCAGCCTTGCATTTCAGAAATGAAATTGTGCAGTTCATCCTCATCCGAAATGTTTTGGGTGTCTAGCAACAAAGATGAAAAACCTTTCACATAGTCCCGAATGGAACTGATCTGTCTCAACCGCTTCAAGCGATCCCTAGCAACCCAAGACAAGTTTCTAGCTAGGCAAGAATTTACCCTTAGCGCGTCACAAAGTTTCTCCCAAGTATCAACCTTGGGTCTGCCAGCACTTTCATCATCTGCATTTTTTGGAAGCTGCCACAGCACTGCATCCCCTCTGAAATAAAACATTGCTATGGTGAGTTTGTCCTTCTCCGGGACGTGAATAGTAGAGAAGTAATGCTCTAAGTCCCATCAGAAATTTTTCAGACCCTTGACGCCTCTCACACCATCAAATTCCATTGGTTCTAGAATCTTATTTTTGTTGTGTTCTTCACCTCCTTGGGGCACATTTGCAAAAGCCTGTCGGAGAATCTGAATTTCTGTCTTAAGATCCTCGTTCTCCTTCAGCAATTTTTCCAACTGCTCTGCAGCAATTTCCTGGAAAGCCTGCAATTCCACCCGTTGGGTATCAACACTCTCACGAACGTTTTGAAGTTCTATGTTGACGCCATGGATCTGCGTCAGAATATCAAACAGATCTATTGCGTCATTAGTAATTCCCACAAGCGCCTCTAACTTCTGAAGCCTTTCACGAAGTTATGCATTTCCCGCCATGATAATTCCAAGATCTTGCCGACGTTGCACTGATACCAGTTGTTACAGGGTCAATTTTTTTCGTTTTGTCACCGCACGGCAGTCACCCAACAATGACTCAGCCCTCTTCTCTTTCCCTCATGTTTTTGGATTAACACTTAGATTATAGCAACATAAAGAAATCAGACAAGGCACACAGCTTACATAAATTTCTTTCCAACTTTGTATTAACGCGTCTACAAAGAAACACATAAACACAACCTTACAAAAAGGAGTCAAAGGCAGCCAACACTTCCCCTTAACAATCTGCCTATTTAGGAATTATATAGACAAACGTTTTTGGCTCTCAGCCTTAACTTGTCTAGCAGTTGACATCCCCAACTTCAAAGAAATTCGAATTTCAAAATTCAAACAAGACAATTGCCCATAGCCCCACATAGCCATTATGCTGAAAAATAGGAAACTGCCCAAAACTGACAACTGCCCTGCATGTGCGTGGCACATGGGTGCAACCTTCGAATTTTGGTGTCCAAGGCCAACTCTGTCATGTCTTCGCGCCAAGCCCTCATGCCTTTGCGCGCATGTCTGCCACTACCGCTTGCCCAGCTCACCCATGACACTGCCTTGCCCGCGCCCATCTGCCATGCCACGCACTGCCTTAGCTTGCTTTAGTTTTTCCAGCCTTTGCTATGCTTCTGCTGCCCGTTGTCTTTGCCTCGCCATGGCCACGCCAATGTCATGGTATTGTCATGCCTTGATACCTTAGCCACATGTCGTCGTGCCACCGTCCAAGCCCATCAGCACCTGCACATGCCGGATAGCTTTGTCAACATGATGCCACAATCATCATAGGGTCGTGGTAAATCCCTCGTCACGCACATGCCATGTTCGATCAATCAAGCCGAAGGGCTAACAATAGCCACGAGATTAGACACTAAAAAAGTACAAGTAACAAAGAAATCTAGCGAAGTAATACACGAGGATGTCTTTTTTTATTTTTTGATGACATGTAATCTATAATTTCTTTGTATCATGTACTATACAACTCTATTTCATGAGAATGAAACGATGTTAATTCCATCAAGGTCCCAAGAAAAACGACGGATCCCTCCCACGTCCGATTTATTGAACTTCGGAAACTTATAAAAAAACATATTTAATCAAACATTTTTATAACATTCTTTCGGATAATTTTTTGGATGCTATAATGTTATTATAGAGGACATATATATATATATATATATATTATAATAATAATATAAATATCGATTTTGAATAAAACTTAACTTTTATAGTGAATGACTATTNAAAAATAAGGCTATGTTCAAGTTGAAAAACCTAGTTAGAACACACCATGGTGCAAAAGATGAAGCTTATGATAGTTGCATACAAAAAGAAGATGATCAAGGTCATATAGGTTTTCACCTTGATAAAACATTACCAAAGGCTGCGACAAAGGCACTAGTCGATAATTTGAAAACAATAGCACCCTTAATTCTTCCAGTGAGAGAGTTACTTAGATTTGCAATTGTGTCACTTGTTAGAAAAATGAATTGGGGTTCAACAAAAGGAGGAGCTAGGCCAGTGATAAATTTTAAAACAGGTGTGGATCATATTTGCCTTCATACAGGAGGAAAAGCAGTAATTGATGGAGTTGGGACAAATTTGAATCTAAGTGAGTATGATTTAGAGCCAGCAAGAATGACTTTACATAGATTTGGTAACACTTCAGCAAGTAGTCTTTGGTATGTATTGGGTTACATGGAGGCTAAAAAAAGATTAAAGAAAGATGATAAAGTGCTAATGATTAGTTTTGGAGCAGGGTTTAAGTGTAATAGTTGTTTATGGGAAGTATTAAGAGATTTGGGAAATGAAAATGTTTGGAAAAATTGCATTGATAAATATCCACCAAAAAATACAACCAATCCTTTTTTGGAGAAGTTTGGGTGGATTCAAGATGAAGATCCAAACACCTTCCGTTTTCCTGATGACTTTGTTTTCCCTTGAGCTTTCGTTTCTTAATATTTGTCTTTTATTTTTTGTTTGGGAGTTAGACATCCCAATCGGTCAATTAATTAATGAATATTGTGCTAAGAAAATTACTTTTCTTTGTTTTGTAACAAATTTATTATTGTGTTTACTTATATAGTTACTCTGCATATTTAGGTGAATTATTTTTGAAAGAATTACGTATTTAATCACTTGGCACGGCAACCCAATTAAAAATGGCTTAGGTTTGAAGTCTTTATCCGATTTGGCCCAGGTTGTATATAATTTGTGATGACCCAAAAGGTCATCTTATGTAATTTAAGCTATATATGTGTTCTGAGGCTCCGAGAGCCTCCGTTAATCTCACCTCGATATGCGTGCAGCCCAGGCGTGTAGCCGGGAAGCTATTATGTGAAAAACTGATAAAAAATGAGTTTTGATAATTAATAAATGAATGTAGTTGACTTGATCAACATTTTTGGTAAACAGACCCGGACCCGTGATTCGACGGTCCCGGAGGGTCCATAGGAAAATATTGGACTTGGGCATATGCCCGGAATCGAATTCCGAGGTCCCAAGCCCGAGAAATAAATTTTTAAAAGAAATTGTTTTCTGAAAATAATGAAGGAATGCAAAAGTGACAATTACGTGAAAACCTCGTTACCGGGTCCATATTGTGGTTCCGGAGCCCGGAACAGGTTTATTATATATTATTTGTCCTATCTGTGGAACTTGGTGTGAAACGGGCGTGAATTGAGTAGTTTCGGATAAAAAATGAGACTTTGAGGTTTTAAAGAATTTGAAATGTGGCTTGGAAAGTGGTGTTATGTTCCCGAGGTCCGAATGAGATTCCGAGACCGGAAATAGTTCCGTGGTGTCATTTATAACTTATCTGTAAAGTTTGAAGTCGTTCCGAGCAGTTTAGGCCGGTTCGGCGTATTGAAGTGAATTCTAGAATCTTAAAGTTCTTATGTTTGATTAATTGGATTTAGAGGTTTAATTCGATGTTTTTTTGATATTTTTATGATTTAAAAGCTTGAACAAGTCTGTAGGATGTATTGGGAGACGTGTGTGTTTTTGGTTTTGAGCCCCGAGGGCTCAGGTGAGTTTCGGTTATCTAACGGGGTGAGAAAACTTAGGAAAATATGGTTTTTTGTTAGCTTTCTGGTGTCAGGCCTTTTCTTCAGTGCGATCGCATATGCATATCCGCAATCGCACAACATTAGGTTGGTAGGGGTAAAAGTTTACTCTATGCGATCGCATTGAGTTGTCCGCGATCGCATAGCTTCGTGCCTGGGGGTAGTTTGTTACACTATGCGATCGCATAGCATCCCCCGCGATCGCATAGTGTATTAGGTGGGTAAGGGCAGCTGGAGGAGTTACTCTGTGCGGTAGCAATTTCCTTTGTGCGATCGCATAAGCGGGAGGTCGTGTACTTGTGCGATCGCATTAGCCCGTCCGCGATCGCAGTTCACCCAGCCTTTATCTCTATGCGATCGCATCCCTTTTTCCGCGATCGCATAGAGATATTTCGCCCAGTTATTTAATGAGTTCAAAAACAGAATACTTCATACGGGACCTTACCATTTTCAGCCTTCTTCTCCCCCTCCAACCTCCATTGTCGACCCC
>ML258705.1:49123-93608 GCA_005239495.1 Nicotiana undulata | reverse complement strand
CACTTTAAGCTTTTTATGAACATCTTCAGAGTTAAGTTATCTTTCTGAAAGTCGAGTTAAGTTATCTTTATGTTAGGCTTGGCATGTATATATATGTGTGTAGGCATGTATGTCTTCAGTCGCAGCCTCGTCGTCCAGCTAGTACTTTATTATTTTGGCTTGTCTACTTTTTTTTATATGGCTTATTATTATTCAGGTCATGACCTTAACGGTCCAGGCTTAGTATTTCAGATGTTGTTCTGCTTGATCTTTTGGGCCCCTAGTTTAGTTAGCTAGTATGTTTAGTGGCTAACTCGATCGAATACAGTATCAAGTGCCAGTCGTGCCTCCCCTAGTTTGGGGCGTGACAAAACGGAACGAAAGACATGTTCCCCATTTGCACCCCAACACCTTAAGAAGTAATTCACACCTCTAAGTAATCGAGCAAATTTCTACTCCATGAACACTACATCCTTCACGATTAACCACTCAATCATTCCCTGATTTCCATATACCCATAGAGTGAAATACAACCTGTATCGTCCTCCACACTAAAGGACTTACCTGTCCTAAACACACCTGGTAAGGAAGACAAAACTACGCAATCACGGAATCAAGCTCTCCGCTCAAAGAAAACGCACCCAAAGTGAAGTGATACGTGAAAAAGTATGTAAAATGGGAATGGTCACTCGCTCCGATAGATCAGGAGAAATGATATCCAACTCATGGCAGCGGTAGTCCTCCTTCATAGTAATAATACTGGAAGGACGAATGGAAGATGAGTACCTACTAATAGCTCATGTACGGGGGTTAGCACTAGGGAATTTCTCTTCAATATCCTTTGAGGTACTAAGTCTTAATGGGATGATGGAAACCGTTGTTGGAGGAACAGAGTCCTCGCTTTTGTTCTTGTTCTTTATAGAACCAGCACGCTTGGAGGATGAATCCATTAAAAAGAAGAAAGAAGATATTTTGTGTTTGAAGAGAATTTAGAGAAAAGATGAAAAACAATAATCAGAAGCTCAAGAAATTGTGAAACGCAAAGGAAAAGAATATTTCATATAAGTAAAATCTTGGCTGCTAAATTCATGGCCATGATTACCTCGATAATCGTAAAACGTTGTGCTAAATAATGGAATGACGCGTGTTCGGGATATTAAATGCGGAAAGACGTGCATCTAATCAACTGTCAGAAACCTTCAGAGGGAGTTATAGTAATTTCCACCAAAAAGGTATTTCTACCAACTTCCCAGTGACACAAAGTTATGTCACTGGAAAGCAATGGGACTATCTTTATAGGGTGAAATATGATATGGTACGTCGTCGTTTAAAGGGAGGACACGTGATCCAAGACGGGGATGGCCGAAGACTGAACAGATTCATTCCGCCTGTCACCGGAAAGAATAACGTTCATAAAGGTGTATTAATTGCTCTACGCCCGGTAGCATTTACTAGGGAATATTTTGCGCATTAGGAACGACGGTCCGTTACAAAGAATTTGGCATTTATGTTCACCGTTACATCTTCATCAACGACCCTCATAATTGGCATTAAAGGAGGACACAATCCTAGGGCCTCCTTCCTTAGACATAGCTATAAATAGTGAGCTCAGTTATCATTGTAAGGGGCACAAATTTTCTAGCTAAACTTATACTATATTTTGTACAAAGCTTAATACAATCTTACTTTCTTGCTTTTTGATCTCAACATTGTTCTGCCCGGAAACCGTGTTCACGGAATTATCATCTTTGTTGTTTCATCTATATTCTAAGGATAAGTATTGTATATTTCTTCAATTACTACATTATTTCAGGATCAAATTCGTTCACATATCTAAAACGCATATAAATTTAATGTACCATTTTACCGGTAAACAACCCGAAGAATATAGGATAATATCACACCATTATAAGTCAGAAATACAAGTTGTTCATTATTAGATCTACATGTATCTTCGGTTGGAGGGGTGGAGATCAATCTCTTGGGTCCAAGCGGATCGATCTTGGATGTGCAAATACCAGTAGGTCTGAGCCAGCGCATCTGGGTCCATCCACCCCTCCCCCGTTCCTCGCCCCGTTTGTTGGTGCTGTTGTTCCCCAACCAACAACCTGTGTTGCGAACTTGATGCTATTGGCCCCCTGCATAATACAATTTATATTACCGCGAAGATATTAAGTTAATTTCATCAATGACATAAAAGATATTGCCGACGTAATCAGGTTCCATGTAGTTAGTAAATAGTAAAATTTTATAATAAGTAATTGTTTGGTAACTGAATCCATCACTGAATGCATTAAATGATTAATTTATTCATCGTTGAAGGCCAAAAGGCAAAATGATATCCAAAAAGATATCCTAACTTTGCCAGGAATGAGTTGACATTGTTATAAAGGTAAATACAGCTAAAAGATTCCTGCATCTTGTGGAATATAGAATCTTGGACAGACAGTTTGAAATATTCTAGAGGAAACTATCGAAGTAATGGGCATATATATATATATATATATATATATATATATATATGAGAAAAAGGTGTAGAGACGAAAGACAAACCAGGGTGTGCCAACGATGCCGTGGATGATAACATGCGCCACGTGTACTCCAAGAGGTTGAAACTCATTTGCCAGACATTGAGATAAGGCTCTCATTGCAAATTTCCCACAGCCTGAGATTTTTCATTTCTCTTTAGTATCATCAAATTGGGTTGTAGATTTAAAGTGCAACAAAACGAAAACAATAAAAGGAAATCAACCCCAGAAAATTATCACATACATAAATCAGAATAACCGGCAATGCCACTAAGAGAAGCTGAACAACCAGTAAAAAGAATTGTCCCTCTTCCTCTTTGCACCATACCAGGAAGTACCTGAGATTTTCAATTCCAAAATGGTCCAAACCTCATTATTCAACACGTTAGGTTAGGCAATGCACCACGAATTCACCCGACTTATCCAACCAAACCAATAGCAGTGAATATTGGATTTAATTGTATACATTAAGAGCGTAAAAAATTTCTACACTATCAGGTTACTTAAAAAACATTACTGGTAATTATTTATAATAAGTGTGCTTAGTGATATGAAAATAAAATATTTTACCTACTACAACAAATTAAGAGACACTGATAGAAAAAAAAAAACTTCTACACAAATCAATATATACAAATTAATTCCATAGGAGTGTATTTAGCAATACATGCACACATGTCGGTATTTAAGAATTTGAGACCTGTTGAGCGCAGTGGAAGGCGCCGACGGAGGAGACGGCGAGAGATTTCTCAAAATGTTCTACTTTAATGTCTGTGAAGTTTGTGGGGTGCCAAGATATTGGCTGGTAGGCGTTGTAAACCAACACTTCCACAAAGCCCAGTGATAGAACTCCCTCAAATGCTTCTCTTATGCTTCGGGAATCGGAACAGTCTATCCTGATGGCAAAGACCTGAGCCTTTTCTTCTCTCGCTATCTCATCTGCAAATCTTGATAATCTACCTGTTGGAATAAACAGTATAAAATATAACTCTAGTAAATTGCACTTGTATCATCTATGTATATTGCTTTATCGCTAGATAGAGCTTCGTTCTTGTTTAATTATACCAAAAAACAGAAGCGCGAATCATCGATTTAATTTGAGTCACTAGAATGAGCGCGATCTAGTTATATGTAGGCATTTTAAATTACTTTAATCACACATATATATAATTAGAAGTAAAAATAATGAGTTCAGTTGAACTCCCAAAAATCGCTCAGAGAGATTTTCTATGCCAAAAGATGTAAGAAAGAGAGGTTGATAGATATCACTAACCTAAGTCACGGGCGAGGATGGCAACAGTATAGCCTTCATGGGCGAACTTGCGGGCGATAGAACGGCCGAGTTTCGGCCCCACACCAACAATGGCAGCAATATTTCCTCTGGATGAGGCTGAACTCGCCATGCTCCGCATCTTCTGATTTTGGTCCTCAGTCTTTCCGTTTGGTTTCACTTTTATCGAATGTCCCAAAGGTATCTATTCTCAGTCTGTATTTGTGTACTTAGATTAATAAAAACACAAGACCCACAAGTTACGAAACAGCAAAATCAAATGCAGCTGCTTGTTCTTAACTAATCCAACTTCTCGATCGCTTGCTGCCTCCTACGTACGGAAGAGGCAGTAGTTAACAAGAACTGTAGGATTAATTTACAGAGTTTCTACATATATATGCAAGCGATAATCCGATGAATACTTATGTGGCGTATATATATATCCCTTTGGCAGTCACATAGCTCGTGTAGTACACTACAGTATATAGTATGGACACGAATACTGCACGGTGCTCATTGCTCAGCTCACTCGCTAATGATTGCGCCTACTGACAAGCTGTTTGAATGGTATTAATTAATAACTACCGCATGGTCCCATTCCAAATTCATTACAACAGTATAAACTGGAAAACCTCCGTAGCTATAGTTATTGCATGGAATTTAATTATTTGATCTTACCCTTTAATATTATGAGTTTTAAGTTAATTTTACGAGTTGATAGTATAAAGAAAGTTATACTATCAATCCACTAAAAAGATAACTACAAGTAGAATAAATAGTAGGTACCCTATTATAATATGTTAAATTACACTTATAAGGTAAGATTTTTTTTTTGGAACCTCAAGAGAACCTGAGATCGCTATAGCATTTGTCACAACCTCTGCCTTTGGGGTGAGCACTCTATACGCATTGGGTAAACCCGCCACAGTATAATAGCCTGCAAACCATTAAGGGGATATAAACTACACTAAGAACATGCCCTGTGCGACAGGTTCGACCCGGAAGACATTGCGAGGGGATCCATCTCAGGGCATCTGTATGGATGACCGCCTTCCAAACCAACTGAGCCATCCCGAAGGGACTGTAAGAAATTTTATACTTGCGATGTATCCTATGTTTCTCATCCTTTAATTTGGGGCTATGCTGCTACTTGCATCCTTTGGTTGATCTGATCATTTCTAACTTTGTCTGATAAGATAACTTTGTCTAATCTTATCAACCTCATTTTTACCTTTCTCATCTAAGGGACATGTGCCTGAGAAGCTCAATTGGCCTCATAACCATCTTGCATCAATATTTTTATATCCTATCTATTTTCTTGTTGTTCCTTATTTTCTTTTTAACCACCACATTTTCCTTCATTTTTTAAAAAAATCTCTCCAAACCAATTGCTTTTACCTTGAGCTGTTTTATGAACTATATTTGTGACAAGAAGAGAGAGAGATGAATATGACAATTTTATACAAATAACTACCGTGAAATAAGTCCGGAAAATAATAATACATGGAGGAAATTGTTGGACGACTCATAATTATTAGGGGCTCTCTCTCTATATATATTTTTTGTTTTCTTTTCAATTATGTATCTGCAGTATTCCCATTAGAAGTAGCACTATCATATAAATTCCTCAATTTTTTAAATACCAAACAGGCACTAAATAAATCAGGAGGCAACATACAAGTCACATGTCTAGTTTACTTTTTGAATTTTCGTTAAAGAGTTCTTCTAAAGTAGAATATGATGCTATTTCACAAATGTACCTTTTCCTATATGTAAAGTTAGTATTCTAAAGCAATTTGCATGTATTCCATTGGTTGATTGGCTAGATTTCGTTGGTTACTGCAAGTATGTCTACGATAAGCAGTACAGTGCTCGGATATATGCATGCATGTGCGTGCTTTTGGAGCCACAATCATTCGGATATACATTTTCTAACATCTTGTAGTTTAGAAAACATACTCCCTCCGGTCCAAAATAAGTGATTTTTTATCTGTTTTTACGCAGATTAAGAAATCCACCTTTTAACATTAATTAGCAACGAAATTGACCATATTAATCTTTACTATCCCACATAAATACTCCTAACACATACTCCAACACTATTTACTCCAAGGGCAATGTAGGAAAAAAAAAATTATTCTTGAAATCTGAAAAAATCACTTATTTTGGATCACAAGAAAAAAGCCAGAAAATCACTTATTTTGGACCGGAGAAAGTATTGTTTAGCCTCAAAATGAGTAACAATTAAATTTGTACGCAGTTTAAAAAAATACGTGACTTTAATTTAACATGAATGGTCAAAGAACAACAAGTAGTTGAATTAAAAGAAAGCGAAACGATCAAACCAAGTATGACAAAGTAATTAAGCCTGCCGTCGGATTTGAACGCTAAAATCGATTCCAATCGAGCCCTCGGAATGGATCTCGGTTGCAACTTAATGAATGAACAGCTAAATAACACTTGAACAATTGCTAAAAGACAAAAGTAAACCTTATTGCTTTGATATACGTGCCTACAGCTACCCAAAAAATAAAAAAGTTCCCCTCTTTATATAGTAAAGGAGTTTCAACCCTAATACAAGTCTAAAAGGTAAAAATCTTTTCTTTCTTTTTTAACCAACAAAACACGATCCGTAGTTAATTTCGGGCGTGATTTGCGATGTAATATTTGTCACACCTCCTTTTTCACCCAGTAAGGGTAATAAGGGAGTTTTTCCACTTTAAGTGATATTATTCAATTTTTGGGATTTATTTTATTCAGAGTCGCCACCTGGATTTTTTACGGTGTTCCGGGACACCATTTATTTATTAAAAATCCCAAAACCGAGGAATTTTGACTCTGTTAAATTGTCTGCGAATCAGAAATCCAGGTAAGAAATTTCGTTAACCCGGGAGAAGGTGTTAGGCACTCCCGAGTTCCATGGTTCTAGCACGGTCGCTTAGTGATTAAACTTGGCCTAAATTATTTAATTACTGATTTTGTACCTATGTGCATTTTTTTTATATTATTTACCGCTTTTTATTATTCTTTTGTATTCAAGGAGTTATTTTGAGACGAGTCACGTATGCGTAAACCCGTAGAGTTTTAAAATGCGTCTAAAATCATGTCACGCGTACGTGTACACAATTCTCAACGATGAGATCATTAAATAATATGGAAAAAGTACGCAAGCGCGAATTTTCGTTTTGTTGTAAAAAAGGAACCGAAATCACGTCACGCAGGTGTGTTTGCAATCCCGATAATTTTAAGAAATTTGTTGCTAAAAGTGTCTCTACGAATGTTCATTTTAACCTTTATTTGTGTCATGTAAACATGTACGCAATTTTAAATACTTTATTATTATTAAGATTGTTTGTCCGAAGTTGCGTGACCGCATACCTCGGTTTATTTTTGGTATCGTAACTATGTCACAGGTACGTGTATATAATCACAACAATAATTTAAATGCATGTCTAAAGAAAGCTACGATGTTCATGAGTATTCCTCTCTATGTTTGAGGTCATATATTGAGAGATCTGTAGCTACAGAGTTATTTGGAGATAAAATACACTAAACAAGGTAAACTAGGAAGCAAACCTATATGAACTGCCAGAATGTTGAACACTTTAAGAATTCTACTTCAATTGAATTAAATTAACGAGCGGGTTGTTTTTAATTAATTATTTTAGGTGAGAATTCATCTCAAGATAATACCACTACGGGTTAAGATCAACTGACCTCCCAAAGGTCTGAGCGTGACTATAAGTGGGCTTACAGTGAAGCCTAATACGTAGAGGAAGGATTGAATCAAACCTTAGATGAAAGGTTATCCATACTCCAACCTACTTGAGCACAGATATATTGCATTGCAATTGAATTTAAAAGTGATTAACAACAATGAGATTTTTGCACACGGTTTTATCCTAATTTCATGCATCAGAACAATTTAAATCTTAAGGCAAATTTGCAGTGCTCTTTGAAGAATATTTCTAAACATACTAGTGGATAGCAACTACGAGTTTCATAGCATTTTCAGTTAAGACAAGTTCACAATTCATGTACCAAGTGTTGAACCATAGAGAAAAAGAGATTAGAACACTACTTTAGAGGATATTGACCTTATACACCACCAGAACATACTACAAGTCTTAAAACATGACACAAATCAGGAAAAAAAACTAAAAGACTAAGAAGAGGACATGAAATTCAACACAAGGAGTTTTCATTGCCTTCTCAGCATCCACATATCTTCTACGTAGCATGTTTACATTTCATTTGTCATTCAAAGTTCAAAGGATGTACCTGATTACAACAAAGGAACAAAATAAGGGAAACTATCTCTGGAATCAGCAACTAAGCAGCACGATATAACAGAATAATCAACAGAACAACCGCAACAAATCCCAAGATTAATTTCATATCCAAAATCAGCTTCGAATATACTAGTATTAACCCAAAAAACCAAAAAAAACTTATAGAACTTCCTCTTTTTGTGTTCTTTTTACATAAAGATGAATACACAACAAGAACTAGAATAGAACATTTTTAGAGCTAAGCTCTCTTTCTCGGAAATACAGAAAATTGCAGAGGGAAAATCCTCTTGAAGCTCTATTTTTTTAGAGTAGATATATCAATTTCAGAGTGTATTTTTAAGATGTATTCCAGTGTCTATCTTCCCCTTTTTTCTGTGAATGAGGGTCTCTATATATAGGGCAGACTCCTCCTATTTTCCCCATGTGCTATTCCCTGAATTTAAGGGATAAGATGAAATATTTTTGTAACCAACTCCTTACAGCTGGCCTATTCTAGATTGTTCTGATATTTCTTCACATTTTCTCAGAAAATTTACCCACTATCTTTATTACATATAAACCTCTTTCTAGAAGATTCCACTCCTGAGTTTCTAATTTGTTTGGCCCTTGTAGTTTTTATTATTACTTTTCTAGTACCCAAAGTTAAGGTTAAGTTTATTATTTAGTTAGTTAGTTGATAATTAGATTTGGTTAATTAGCTTAAACCCTTAAACATTAGTTAATTGATTTTTTAGTTAGTTAACCTCAATCAGATTTGACTTAATCAGAAATTAGGATTTAGTTAATTACTTAAGAGGTTACCAATTTAGGTTAGACTTGAATTAGGATTAAACTAAGTTAATCCATGACCATACACTAGTTCAAGATTAATAATTTCCTAGTTAATTAGGTAATTAATCGATTAATCTAATTATAACCTACCCAAGTAAAACATGAGGCAACTAATCAAACGAGATGGTCCTGCCTGAAGAACGGCAGTAAAATCTAACAAATACATGAACAAGAACAGTCGTAATAGATGAGGCAAGGAATCACATAAACAATACATATATCGAACTATGTCGATTATCATTATTGTCATGAAGCCTTTATTACTAAATAACAGGAACTAACACATGATTAACATGAAATAGGTTCTGAATTTGCACTTAACTTTGGCAGAAGAAACATGAATAGGCATAGGTAAACAGTGGAAAAGAATTTAGACAAAATCTATAATGGATTTCAAATTAATAAACGTGTTAATCATGTTGTCATGTTCGAGACATATACAGAAACAGAAAAACAGGTTTTGACCAACGAGTTTTAGATTTAAACAAGTATGGACCAAATCCTAGCCTAGGTGATCAGTTTTATGAACAATAAGAAGAGGAGAAGCACCTGGTTAAGTGGGAACAATCTGACTGGATTCCGGCGACTGACCGGAGTTTGGCCGGACTTCGGTGGACTCAACGGTGACTTCGACTAGCATGAATCTATGGCTATTGTTACGAGCCATCGAATCATGCGAGTCTAAGTCACAGAGCCTTAAAAAAAACTGGAGCTTCACACGGTGTTAGGTTTCTGTAAATTTCAGATCTAAAATAAGTCAAAAATGGGTGTTTGTTTGAGGAAACTGAGGACAAGAGTTGATTGGGAATAAGGAGAGGACTGTATGGTAGAAATTTGAGGCCGTTTGGAGGAGCTCTGTCGCCAGAGGTGATTTCTGGTCGGCGGAGGACGACGGAGGAATGGTGGGGAATGGCAGAGGCCGACAGGCCATTAGAGAGAAGAGAGAGACGGAGGGGAGGAGGTGGGGGTGTTAGACTTAGACTTTGCAAATGAGGGAGTAGGGGTAGTTTAGGACAATTATATAGTTAATGAATAATTAGTTCCCACCCGTTGGATCTGGTAATGGCTGGGATTGTTTTAATTAGAAAACGGCGTCGTTTTGGGGGGGTCGGGGCTGGACCGGGTAGGTTTAATTTGGGCCTGGGATGGGTAAAGGCTCCTTGGGCCTGGGCTATTCCAGCCCAGGTCCGTTTAATTCACTTCTGCCCATTATAATTAATATTAAAACTAAACAAAAGTGTGATAATTAGTTCTAACCTAATTTTTGTCCAATTATAATTCAATTAATTAAAGGTCAACCCATTTAATTTATTCCTAATCATTTAAAAGGAAAATTACAAAATTTTGTTAAAGGAAATAACTAAATCAAGAAGTTAAACATTAATCGACTTTATATCAACCATTATATTCATTTAAATGATAACTAAGGTTATGTGCTTAATCATGCCATTTTAAATTGTTTATGGATTTAAATGACGGATTATGGCTACATAATACATTCACAAATAATAAAAATCCGTAAAACCAATTAATTCTAGTGAGATTTATAGGATTATACAATAGGTAAAAGTCACGTGCTCACAGTTGCCCCTCTTTGTTCGGAAACACGAAGAGTTTCTGGGAAAAGACAAAGTGAGCAACCACAAACTGACTTTTCTCATCTTTACAAAACTAGGGTTTGAAACCCTTTTTCGAAACAATTCTCTTTTAATTTCTTAGCGTTATTCTTGTGGGTTTTTACCGTGTTCTAACTTTATTTGAGCTTTTCCCCTTGTGTGACTCATGTGTTGTTAAAAACCCCCAAATGTTCTTGGTTCAATCTGTGAGTCTGAGTATATTAGCCATCTACGTTATCTGTTTAGCATGAGTGCTTTGCTTTTGTAGATACTCTGTGATCCCTAGTGTTATTTGCTATGTGCTCGTCACTAGGGTTCCTGACTATTCCTTTCTTTTACCCGTATCATGATTTGTACCATGTTCTGATTTCTGCCTATGTTATTTGTGTTCTATTTTCCTGAATTTCTAGACCTATGTGTGTTCTTGTTATTATAATCATTAGGGTTTCTAATTTTTGATTCTCCCTATTATGTCATGTTCGTTTGTGCTAGTGTTGAATCCCTGACTCTATGGGATTCTTACTTAAGTCCCTAATTTTGACTTACAAATTATTCTCTTGCTTTTTATGTGATTTGATTCTACTGTTAGATTGATTCTTACAGACCTTTCCTTAATTGGATTTTCTGAACCTCGACTAATTACTTGCTCTATGTGCTGAAATTACTTCCTTGTGATATTTTCCTCTAATTAATGTTGATTTCCTATAACTAAGGCCTCATTTGAGGATGTCCTTACTGATCTTCGATTTTTAACTATCTCTTGTCTATTTTTGTGTCTGGTATTACTGTCAAATTGATACGTATATATTTCTCCTTAAATAGGATTCTGAACTTGGTCTTACTTACATGTGCTATACTTGGACTGTCAGTCTTACATGATCTTCTTTCCTTATATTACTAGTCTTTCCCTGATTGAATATGACTCCTTAATTAAAGGGAGTACTTCTATTAATTTGATTCGAATTGATGCCTACTTCTATAATTCCGCTGAACTAATTGTTTGTTACCTTATTTACTACATGTTTGCAACTATATATACCTCTATTCTTTCACTAGACACACACACACACACACATCAATACTTTATACTACTCTCTTGTGCTCTTTCTTTCTGTCTCTCTTTGCTCTATTTGCTGCTCTCTACTCTTGCCTATTATTAGCCGGCTGTAAGCCAAGGCTAATAGTGCTATCACTTTGCTATCTTCTGCTTTGCTCTCTCTCTTAACACAGGTATGTTCTAATTTAAGTTTACAACATCCTAAAACAATATGTTTCAATTCTGGTTAAGATTCTTGTTGTTTCTTTTGTGCTTTTACTTATGGTTCTATTGCCTACCATGTAACTAGTATGTCTACTCTCTTTCTATGATCTCTCTTCTTCTTCTAGCCTAGCATGACTCCTGTTTTCCTCTCTATGATTCATTATGGCCTACGTGACTCTTTTACTTCTTCTTTCTGCATATCTAGCATCTCTTTATGTATGTTTCTTTATCAATTGCCTGGCTTCTAATGCACCTATAATACTTGGTATTCTCAGATTTGTATCTCCATCTATAATATGTGATAAACTCTTGGCATATCACATTCTGTGAAAATCTGTAACTTTGTTCTAAGGACGGATTACTGCAAATATGCTGCAACCATTACTTGTCCCTAATCCCTTTCCCCTATTTGTGTTTGCTTTCTTAAATTCTACATACCTGCTGAGTTGTGACCATTCTACTCCTTCCTTTTCAAACTGGTTTTTCATAAAAGATCTTTATATTATCCTCTAAAGCCATGTTATTTCAAAACTGCCTTTCAAACTCAACTCTTTTTAACTACTCCTTCCTGCACTTCACACTATTCTTAGACCTTTAGGTTCCACCCCCTCAGTGTGAGCATTGCTTAGGGACCTTGAGTTCCCTCTGAACTTTGACACACTGAGGCAGGTAATTCTACACTGCACCTATCTCAACTTTGGCAATTGCTGGGTGCTGGTATTGGCCAGGGCCCTCACAAGGGCCTTTGGGAGCTTTGCCGCACCCAGGCTATGTAAGGCTGTGAAGCTCGAAAGGGGTGAGGCTGGAAGGTTGGGCCTGTTTGAAGGCTCCCTATAGAATAACTTCTTATTTTTCTCTTTGCAATTACTGTAATTCATTTGCTATGGTCTGTAATAATTTGTAAATAAACGATTAGGACTGGATAGTGAATCTGGGAGGGAACTATGCATGTTTAGTGTAGTATGGGTAGAAATCATGACTATAGGCTTTATTTCCCTATGTGTGCAATAGTATCATGCTTAGGACATGAATGACATGCATTAAAAAAATCATGTTTAGGTTCTTTATTTCAACACAGCTATTATATTCATGACATCTGACATTATGTTCCCAGTATAACTTAACAAGTAACTAAAGGCTGTCATGATGTATTGCTCATCCATTTTTATAAACATGACATATAGAAACCATGTTTTTAGGATGATACTTTGTGCATTAGATATCCTGCCCTTAGGACTTCTTATTTATAAGAACTTGTACGCCTAGTTAACATAATCTAATACTCCCATAAAATATGTTTAATCTACTTGAAACAATTTCCTGCAAACATGTATCTATTAAAATCAGAATCCAAATACGCATGTTCACCTTTTAAAAATAAGTAGGCAATGTATACGACTCCTAGGCAAACTTTAGGCCTAATACGTATAAAATCAAATCAATTATGTTCTACTAGTTTAATCAGTCCCCTTTAAACATTTTGAACCCTGCTGTTCCCACTCCTGTTTTACCTCACTGAAGCTCATTTTACTTTTATTAAAACTCCTTCTCTATTTTAAACAGTCTCGAAGTTGTGCATCTATTTCCTTTTACTGATTTTTACTGATTCTTGTTCTATTTTGTTTTCAAACTACTGGGTTTTCAAAGATGCCTCACTCTGCGCAAAATCATGCCATCCTTGCTCTGTATTTCTTTAAAGTTACTATATTTTGATGAAAGTTACTATATTTTGATACCATCTCACTACTTCTTTTACTACAAGTTCTCTGTAAACTAATAACTATTACTCTATGTTAAGCCACTGTATTTTAGTCCCTTATCTTTTAAAATCACTATGTTACTTCAAACCCATGCTTTAATGACTCCCTTCTATGTTTTCTGAAAGCTTTAAATCACTGCGTACTTCTAAATCTTACCGTTTCCTTTAGCTACTGTATATTTTGAAAATCAACTACCCTTCAAGTCACTCAGTCTTAACTAAATTTTCTGTCTTCATTAAGTTTTCTAACCCAGATTCCTAGGACCTATTATTTTACTAAAATTCATGTTTTGAACTCCTGTCTTGAGACTTTAATCGTGCTTGAGACGTGCTACTTACATGTCTATGTGTGGAGGGACCTGTGAGCCTTTCTTTGTCTTTATATGCTCCCTTATATGTGCAGTCCTACTTGTTTTGTATGTCGCCTAGTATTTTGTCCTTTAACCTAAGGGTTCAGCCTAGTTCCTGCCTTGTAGGATTAGTAGTCCTAAACACCCTCCAGGACTTATAGGATGGGACGGGTAATGGCACGCGATAATCATTCGTAACCAACACACGCATTTTAAAATAACCTTTACGGGGTGGGAAGGGTAGAATACGGATATGATGACCGGTGCATAAATACCACGTGTAGCCGCCTCTTCGAGGTGTGACATACCGGGTATTGCATTGAAGTGATCTGTATTACTTTAAACCTAGGACAATTCTTTTCAAATGTTTATTCTAATGTTATTCCAAAACCTTTAAAGATTTTCGTACTTGTTTTGAAATCCCCTCTTATATGAACCTTACTTGTTACTTGTTCACTGTCCAAATTCACAAAACTTATTGGCTGAGACCCACAGTTGTGGATCTCGACGGGTGCCTAACACCTTCCCCTTAGGATAATTTAAAGCCCTTACCCAATCTCTAGTAACGCAAACTAGTTCATGAGTTATCAACTCTAGGTGCCCTAACGCACCATAAAAATTGTTAGGTGGCGACTCTTCCTTAAACCCTTTCCTTTAAGGAGTTGTCCAAATGTCATAAACCCGATCTCTCCGTACCTAACATGTGCGATAGAAAAAGGGGGCGCGATAGTCGCGCCAGTGTTGGTTGTGCCGCACCGGTAGCTGGAGGCGCGGTGAACACCATAGAAGGTAATCCCGAAGTCGGTGCCTGGGGCGAACCTCAGAAGGCATTATGGTATAATGTGAGGCCATGGTTGGGAACCCAAATGGAGTAAATGGGTTTGGCATTGAAATGGGCACGTTTGTGGTCCCTCCGATTGTGGGAATCAGTTCAGGAAAACCGGGGATGGCATTAGGTGGCTCCCTCCCACTGGACAAAGCGTCCCACATCTCTAGCATACGGCATTTCAGTCTTCTATTTTCTTCGGCGACTGCCGATTCTGATTGAGGGATAACCGATGTGGGGCCATCCTCTGGTTCAATAATAGATAGGTGACTTTCCGATGTCATTGCAATACTTCCTTTAGATCTGGTGAAATAAGGATGTGTCGCCAGAATACCACCGCAAACCAACCATCGCAAAAATAGTAACCTTTTAAGAGTAGACATCAAATTGGGTTAGTGGGAGATATTAACATATAGGAATCACACGTTGGGATGCGATGCACCTAAGAAGTTATCGTTGTTCTAACAATGTTTGCAACGGCTGTGTGTTTCATCCCGACTTTAATTTTCCCTCTCTTTCTCTTTTATTTTTGGTTCTTTTTTTATTTTTTATTTTAAGATCACGATCGAATCCTATGTGGATTGCCTACGTATCATGACGCCGCATGAATCAAATCATCTCGTAGTTCACGAAATAGATAAATAAAGGTAAATTTCATTTCACTATTAAAGCTAGTTTTTTTTTCATTACAAGTGATTTTTGGAAATACTAAATGAACATGAATGAAAAATACAGACTCTAGACTAAATAAAAGACATCTTAACATTTAAAGCAATAAAAGTACAGACTCAAAAACATCAATGGTAAAGGAGAGCCTCTGGTTGTCTTCTCGGTGCTGGTGGTGCATTGGCAGGCCTTTGTGCAATATCCTGTTGAAGTCGATCCAATTCGTCCATTACTTGATGGACGAAAGTGATCATGGTGGAAAAGAACATGGAAGTGGTCATACCCTCGCACTCGTGGCATTTTTGCACCACGTAGTCGGCTATTTCTGTAATTCTGTGTCGTATGATCCCTTTCTCCCGAAGTAAGCGGTCTAACTGATGTTATCGGGCTTCTAACACCTGGTCAGTTGCATCATTTTGCTTTTGCAATTCTTGCACTGTTCCCTCCAACTGACCAATCTCTGCATACCAATGCTCCTTCTTTACTCTAAAGTCTTTGGTATGTTGGACAATTTCGTCCCCATGGAAAATAGGTTTTCTTTCAAGATGGCCATTTCTTTACTATATTTTTGCCTCAGATGAAGAGTCTGCTCTTTTGTCCCTTTTGCTAACTCCCTTTGGGCTTCTAGCAAGTCTTTTTCAGCTTTTCTTAAATCGAAGGTGTAGTCATGTACCTTCAACCTTAAGTTATTAATGAGCTTTTCATCTCTTTCGATGCTCACAGGTGTCTCGAGGGCTATCTTCAGATTTCGAACTTGGGCACGGAGCGCCTCATTTTCTCGGGTCATTTGCCATTTTTCACCCTCGACTACCTATGCCTGCAACTGATTGTCGAACTCCATATTTCTCAACTTTTCTTTTAGAGCATGGATGGTGGCTTGATATTATATTTCTTTTTCGGCCCAAGCTAGCCTTTCTTGAACTTTATCATCAAAAGCTTGCACATGAGGCCTTTTAGAGGGCCTCTCTGGCTCAGGTTCCGGTTCTTTAGCAATGCAACTCCTCTTCTCAAACCATGCCTCATACCTTGGATCAACTTCCCCTCTAGTATTATTGGGTACCTGAGTATCTGCTTTCAAGTACCGACACCCGTTCCAACTTTGTTGAACTAAGGCCTTAGGTAAGGGGGCCTCGGGGTGTAGCTCGATAACTTGTACGCTCAAATCCTCTTCTTCAGCTATGACTTGGTAATGGCCTAATTGTCTCAGAACCCGCTGGGGTGCATATGGTTGGATACTCTTGAGACCCATCAACAGCAGGTGGTTCCTGGTAGAGGACATAAGTATGACTTCTCGGAGTGGGAGCCATC
The DNA here is from genome assembly GCA_005239495.1 of Nicotiana undulata. Classification (NCBI taxonomy): domain Eukaryota; kingdom Viridiplantae; phylum Streptophyta; class Magnoliopsida; order Solanales; family Solanaceae; genus Nicotiana; species Nicotiana undulata. The sequence continues at coordinate 76,922 of ML258705.1, read as the reverse complement.
CGAAAGTCCATTCTATTTGGCTTGCTTTTAGAGATCTCAGATGATCAACCTAGGCCTCGACCCCTTCTGGACAAAGGTAATCTTTCACTCTTTCCTCATAGCCCTGGATGAAGTTGTTTTTATTAGTATCGGTATCATAGCTTATGAGTGGTGGGTGGTGGCAAAGATGTTCAATTAGCCACATTTGAAGAATGACATTACAACCTTCAAAGAATGTTTTTCCTGACTTGCATTCAGTCAAAGCCCGGAATATGTCAGATAATATGAGGGGAACCAGGGTATGGTCTTTCTTTTCAGTCAAGACTTGGGCGATTTAGGTCACCCGGATGTCAATAGTCCCTTCAGCATTGGGAAAGACCATAACACCCAGAAATGCCACGATAAAAGCAAACCCGCGATGGATTCTCCAGGTATCCTTATCTTCTTTATTGGTCAAGCCCTTTTCATGTCTTTCAAATCCATCTGAGAAGCCATATCTAGAGTAGAGGAAATAGAATGAACAACACCCATTGAATACTCAGTTTTTGCTAAGTTGCCGGCTAACACGAAAGACCTCAAAGAACCGGCACCGAGATAGGTCTGGGAAAGATGAGTTGTTGATTCCTTAAGTCCGTATCAAAACCCACATATCCGGCGATCTCTTCTAAAGTCGGAGTGAGCTCAAAATCTAAGAAGCGGAACACATTGTGGACCGGGTCCCAAAAGGTTACCAAGGCTTGGATCAAGCCTTTTCTGGGCTTGACCCCCATAAGATCAACAAAAGACCCCAACTTTTTGCGAATCCATTCTTTTCCCTCTTTATCTATATTATGCCACCACATCTGGAGTTGTCGTGGAGCCCTTTCTACAGTGTTTAGTTGCGGAGTTTGGACAGTGTTCATTTTTGCACATGTGAGCAAACAGGGTTAGGATTACCTCTGATTTTGACACAAAAGACCCATTTTTAAGTTTTTGAAAGACAAACTCTCCTAAAATGGCTTATTTGTGCAATATCGACCAAAGTGGTCATTTTTGCCAAAAATGGCCCCTTCTTACTTTAAGTAAAGTTTTGAGGCCAAACAAGGTACTTTTCGGAAAAAGTGACAGACAAATTCGTTCTTTAATGAAAATAGCCCTTTGACAATGTAAAAATGTTCTAAGGCTATTTTGGCAAGAACGGCGCAAGACTTTAACCAAAGTTTGGTCAATTTTTTTTGACTGATATACATTTTTTGTTTGTTTTTTGAAAAGAGGGGTCGGCACCGATGAGGCTTGCCTACGTATCTCATATCCGATGAGAATCAGACCCACGTAGTTCGGTCAGTTTTGACATAACTAAAAAAATGATTTTAACTTATTTTGAAATTCCTTTTCTCCTCATTTTCAATTATTTTGAAATTCCTTTTTTTTCGGAAACTTTTGGCAGAGTTTCGGGGTATCTTTTCCAAATATCAGGGTTTTTCAAAATTGGTAAATTTCTAATCTCCCTCACTCTTGGTTTTTCTGTTTTTTTCTTTCTTTAGCCGGTCAACAAACAAACCGAGACAAATAATGCACACATAGCAAGTAGGATGCAACAGGAAAGTCTTTTTATTTCAGGTACACCTGTCCTAGACGGACCCATTCCCTGTGTTGAGTCCCCTAAGTTAAAATGCACGTGATGCAGATAATCGTTCCTACTAGGGATTCAGCATGAGGTTTCGTCATTCTAGGGTTAAACTTAGGGTTTTTGTTCTAGACTTGGATTACTCAAGCGGACAACTCAGGTCGGGGTGGGAGCGACGTACCGGTAGCACGAAAGGCTATCCGGCCTAGTGGCTAGTCCATCCCCGTATTTCTTACCTGGTATGACCTCTAACAGAAAGGCGGGCCACGCGAACGTGTGCACCAATTTTTAGAAGACTCGGAAGGGAGGCGTAAGAAGACAGTTTAAATACAATTCAAATAAATATCAAAGAGGTAAATAAATAACATTTAGCACATTGAGCGCACAAAATACAGTAATATCACAATTAATAAAGCTAAGTAAAATCACATTAATAAGCTCGAATTCTTGAACCCTGAACCAGAGATTCTGGGTTCTAATCCCCAGCGGAGTCGTCAGAGCTGTCACACCTCCTTTATCACCCGGTAAGGGTAATAAGGGTGTTTTTTCACTTTAAGTGACATTATTCGAGTTTTGGGATTTATTTTATTCAGAGTCGCCACCCAGATTTTTTATGGTGTTCCGGGACACCATTTATTTATTAAAAATCCCAAAACCGAGGAATTTTGACTCTATTAAATTGTCTGCGAACCAGAAATCCAGGCAAGGAGTTCTGTTAACCCGGGAGAAGGTGTTAGGCACTCCCGAGTTCCATGGTTCTAGCACGGTCACTTAGTGATTAAACTTGGCCTAAATTGTTTAATTATTGATTTTGTACCTATGTGGATTTTATTATATTTTTTACCGCTTTTTATTATTCTTTCGTATTCAAGGAGTTCTTTTGTGACGAGTCATGTATGCGTAAACCCGTAGAGTTTTAAAATGCGTCTAATATCATGTCACGCGTACGTGTACACAATTTTCAACGCTGAGCTCATTAAATAATATGGAAAAAGTACGCAAGCATGAATTTTCGTTTTGTTGTCAAAAAGGAACCGAAATCACGTCACGCGGGTGTGTACGCAATCCCGATAATTTTAAGAAATTCGTTCCTAAAAGTATCTCTACGAATGTTCATTTTAACCTTTATTAGTTTCATGTAAACATGTACGCAATTTTAAATACTTTATTATTATTAAGATTGTTTGTCCGAAGTTGCGTGACCGCATACCTCAGTTTATTTTTGGTATCGTAACTATGTCACATATACGTGTACATAATCACAATAATAATCTAAATGCATGTCTAAATCAAGCTACGATGTTCATGAGTATTCCTCTCTATGTTTGAGGTCATATATTGAGAGATCTGTAGCTACAGAGTTATTTGGAGATAAAATACACTAAACAAGGTAAACTAGGAAGCAAACCTATATGAACCACCAGAATGTTGAACACTTTAAGAATTTACTTCAATTGAATTAAATTAACGAGCGGGTTGTTTTCAATTAATTATTTTAGGTGAGGATTCATCTCAAGATAATACCACTACGGGTTAAGATAAACTGACCTCCCAAAGGTCTGAGCGTGACTATAAGTGGGCTTACAGTGAAGCCCAATATGTAGAGGAAGGATTGAATCAAACCTTAGATGAAAGGTTATCCATACTTCAACCTACTTGAGCACAGATATATTAATTGCAATTGAAGTTTTAAAAATGATTAACAACAATGAGATTTTCTCACACGGTTTTATCCTAATTTCATGCATCAGAACAATTAAAATCTTAAGGCAAATTTGCAGTGCTCTTTGAAGAATATTTCTAAACATACTCGTGGATAGCAACTATGAGTTTCATAGCATTTCCAGTTAAGACAAGTTCACAATTCATGTACCAAGTGCTGAACCCAAGAGACAAAGAGATTAGAACAGTACTTTAGAGGATATTGACCTTATACACCACCAGGACATACTACAAGTCTTAAAACATGACACAAATCAGGAAAAAAACTAAAAGATTAAGAAGAGGACATGAAATTCAACACAGGGAGTTTTCATTGGCTTCTCAGCATCCACATATCTTCTACGTAGCATGTTTACATTTCATTCGTCATTTAAAGTTCAAAGGATGTACCTGATTACAGCAAAGGAACAAAATAAGGGAAAATATCTCTCAAATCAGCAACTAAGCAGCACGATATAACAGAATAATCAACAGAACAACCGCAACAAATCCCAAGATTAATTTCAGATCCAAAATCAGCTTCGAATATACTAGTATTAACCAAGAAAACCAAAAAAAACTTAAAGAACTTCCTCTTTTTGTGTTCTTTTTATATAAAGATGAATACACAACAAGAACTAGAATAGAACATTTTTAGAGCTAAGCTCTCTTTCTCGGAAATACAGAAAAGAGGACAGAAAATAGTAGAGGGAAAATCCTCTTGAAGCGCTGATTTTTTAGAGTAGATATATCAATTTCAGAGTGTATTTTTAAGAGTGTATTCCAGTGTCTATCTTCCCATTTTTCTGTGAATGAGGGTCTTTATATATAGGGCAGAATCCTCTTATTTCCCCCATGTGCTATTCCCTGAATTTAAGGGATAAGATGGAATATTTTTGTAACCTACTCCTTACAACTGGCCTATTCTAGATTGTTCTGATATTTCTTCACCTTTTCTCAGAAAATTTACCTACTATTTTTATTACATATAAACCCCTTTCTAGAAGATTCCACTCCTGAGTTTCTAATTTGTTTGGCCCTTGTAGTTTTTATTATTACTTTTCTAGTACCCAAAGTTAAGGTTAAGTTTATTATTTAGTTAGTTAGTTGATAATTAGATTAGGTTAATTAGCTTAAACCCTTAAACTTTGGTTAATTGATAGTTAGTTAACCTCAATTAGCTTTGACTTAATTAGAAATTAGGATTTAGTTAATTACTTAAGAGGTTACCAATTTAGGTTAGACTTAAATTAGGATTAAACTAAGTTAATCCATGACCATACACTAGTTTAGGATTAACTAATTTCCTAGTTAATTAGGTAATTAATCGATTAATCTAATTATAACCTACCCAAGTAAAACATGAGGCAACTAATCAAACGAGATGGTCCTGCCTGAAAAACGGCAGTAAAATCTAACAAATACATGAACAATAACAGTCGTAATAGATGAGGCAAGGAATCACAAAAACAATACATATATCGAACTATCTCGATTATCATTATTGTCATGAAGCCTTTATTACTAAATAATAGGAACTAACACATGATTAACATGAAATAGGTTCTGAATTTGCACTTAACTAGGCAGAAGAAACATTAATAGGCATAGGTAAACAGTGGAAAAGAATTTAGACAAAATCCATAATGGATTTCAAGTTAATAAATGTGTTAATCATGCTGTCATGTTCGAGACACACACAGAGAAACAGAAAAATAGGTTTTGACCAACGATTTTTAGATTTAAACAATTATGGACCAAATCCTAGCCTAGGTGATCAGTTTTATGAACAATAAGAAGAGGAGAAGCACCTGGTTAAGTGGGAACAATCTGACTGGATTCCGGCGACTGACCGGAGTTTGGCCGGACTCTGGTGGACTCAACGGTGACTTCAACTAGCATAAATCGATGGCTATTGTTACGATCCATTGACTCATGCGAGTCTAATTCACAGAGCGTAAAAAAAATTGGAGCTTCACACGGTGTTAGGTTTCTATAAATTTCAGATCTAAAATAAGTCAAAAATGGGTGTTTGTTTGAGGAAACTGAGGACGGGAGGTGATTGGGAATAAGGAAAGGACTGTAGGGTAGAAATTTGAGGCCATTTAGAGGAGCTCCGCCGCCGGAGGCAATTTTCGTTCGGCGGAGGACGACGGAGGGATGGTGGGGAATGGAGGAGGCCGACAGGCCATTAGAGATAAGAGAGAGACGGAGGGGAAGAGGTGGGGGTGTTAGACTTTGCAAATGAGGGGGGTGAGGGTAGTTTAGGATAATTATATAGTTAATGAATACTTAGTTCCCAGCAGTTGGATCTGGGAAGATCAACGGTTGGGATTGTTTTAATTAGCAAACGACGTCATTCTGGAGGGGTCGGGGCTGGACTAGGTAGGTTTAATTTGGCCTTGGGATGGGTAAAGGCTCCTTGGGCCTAGGCAATTCCAGCCCAGGTCCGTTTAATTCACTTCTGCCCATTATAATTAATATTAAAACTAAACAAAAGTGTGATAATTAGTTCTAACCTGATTTTTGTCCAATTATTATTTAATTAATTAAAGGTCAACCCATTTAATTTACTCCTAATCATTTAAAGGGCAAATTTCACAATTTTTTTAAAGGAAATAACTAAATCAAGAAGTTAAACATTAATCGACTTTATATCAACCATTATATTCATTTAAATGATAACTAAAGTTATGTGCTTAATCATGCCATTTTAAATTGTTTATGGATTTAAATGACGGATTATGGCTACATAATACATTCAAAAATAATAAAAATCCGTAAAACCAATTAATTCTAGTGAGATTTATAGGATTATACAATAGGTAAAAATCATGTGCTAACAATATTCGCCTGATGACGAATATTTTGGCTCCTCGTTTTCTTTCTCTAATCGTCTTTCTTTTAACCCCGATGCGAGCATGACCCTTCCAGTGTTTGGCCATAATAAATTTCTGACGTGTCATTCATCCACCCCGGGCTCCGATCTGCTGGTAACCTCGGTTTTACCCGAGCCAACGACGATTCACATTGTTCCTCATTCCTTCATCGTGTAATCGGGGGTAACTTTGTCCCCGATTTTTCCCGTACATAGATGGTCCCCTCACATCCAGGAGAGTAGATTTATAGGAACGATGAGAAGTGATTAATTGACCACGGTTCCTTCCTTCGTAGAGCTACAACTGACGAGCCGAATCATCCCATCAGTCATTCGCTCGGATTTTGGACACGCGTCAACCGCCAGTTGATCATCCTCGGTAGTTACCGAATGTGCAACGTCAAGCATTCATTATTTCTTCCCTATAAAAGCTTTGATTTCCTTCTTTCACTTTTTAATTTTCTTATTTTGAACATTCTTGAGTTACCCTTGAGTTTTCCATCTGTTCATCAATCCTTCAAATCTTCATAACTTGTTCTTCACATCTTCATATCTTCATCTCTTATCTTCAAATCTTCATACATTAATTTCAAACCTTCATACTGTCACGACCCGAAATCCCACCTTCAGGCCGTGACTGCGTCTAACGTTGCACCTGCTAGACTAGCCAACGTACACAATTACATTAACATAGTAACACTGAAATAACAAAAAAAACTAGAACATTTTATATTCCTCTTTAAGTGCGGAAGCAGATAAATTCTGAATTACATACAAATACCATAACACGGTTCATTTACAATATCCCAGAATCTGGAGTCACTAACTCACGAACTGTCTATGAGATTACTAAATACAAGGTCCGAAGGAATAATACATAACTGTCTCAAAACTAAGAAAAACAAGACAGAATGGAAAGATAAGGATGAAGGAGACGCCAAGGCCCACGAACGTCTGCAGGTCTACCTTGAAATCTCCAGAGTGGACTGAAGGATGCCCCCTCAATCAGTGCCCACTAGGTCCGGCTGCGCAGTCTGCACAACATAAAGAAGTGCCGGTGTAGCATCAGTACAACCGACCCCATGTACTGAGTAAGTGCCGAGCCTAACCTCGGCGAAGTAGTGACGAGGCTAGGACCGACAACAATATACATACCTGTGCAATTCTATATAATAACAGCAAAAAAATCGACAGAAATAAACAAGTAAAAACAGATACGGGGAGAACATGCTGGGGATAAAAAGGGCAAAAAAATACTAGCACAGTAGAACAGGGTAATAACTGAAATGTAAAGTAAAAGCCAGAATTTAACGTCTCAGAACAGATAATGAACAGCAAAAGGCACGGCATGTCCCCTCGTGCATAATCTCACAATCACTCGGCACGGAATGTCCCCTCGTGCATAAATAGAAAAATCACTCGGCACGAAATGTCCCCTCGTGCCATAAATAATACACAATTGGCACAGAATGCCCCCTCGTGCAATAAATAATAAATACTCGGCACGGGATGTCCCCTCGTGCAATAAATAATAAACAATCGGCACAACATGTCCCCTCGTGCGATAAATAATAAACACTCGGCACGGAATGTCCCCTCGTGCAATAAATAATAAACAATCGGCACAACATGTCCCCTCGTGCGATAAATAATAAACACTCGTCACGGAATGTCCCCTCGTGCAATAAATAATAAACAATCGGCACAACATGTCCCCTCGTGCGATAAATAATAAACACTCGGCACGGAATGTCCCCTCGTGCAATAAATAATAAATAATCGGCACGGCATGTCCCTCCTGTGATAAATAATATGAATTTCAAAGTCGCTCAGAAATATAATTTCAACAGTANATCGTCCCGGCAAGGGACTCAGCTATAACCAAACTCGCTCAGAAATATAATTTCAACAGTAAAAGCCTCAACTAAACAAATAATTCGATAACTTCCCACGTCATGGTACAACATCAATGTATCACTTCTAAATCACCAATTACTCATAGTACAGAGAATATTGAGAACACGGTATGATTCATCACAATTGACCTACGGGCATGCTTGACCACAACATATAGGTACTTGTCACCTCACCTATACGTTGGACATGAATTACACATAGCAATTAAGACTCTTTACATATTCCCTTAAGCTAAGGTTAGGCCAAACACTTACTTCGGCTCCAAAAATGCAAGTCAAGCCTCAATCACAGCCTTGCCTCTCGAATCCAACTCCGAAACGATAATATCTAGACATAATTGACTTATTAACATCAATAATTACTCAATAAACGAATTCCATAGCCTAATTATGCATTTCCTATCATTTTTCCAAAAATACCAAAATCCGACCTTGGGCCCGCTTGGTCCAAACTAGAGGTTCGGACAAAAACCCGATCACCCATTCCCCCACGAGCCCAAATATATAGTTTGTTTTGAAACCCGACCCCAAAATGAGGTTGAATTTCCCAAATTTCTCAAAACCCTAACTCTACCCAAAACCCCTAATTTCTACTTTGATTTCATGATTTTAGGCCTAGATTCTAGGGTGAAATCTTGTAAAAAGAAGTTAAGGAGTAACGAAAATGAGTTAGAAATCACTTACTATTGTTTTGGAGAAAGAGTGTTTGGAAAATCGCCTCTTATGTTTTTAGGGCTTTGAAAAATCAAAATAACTGAAATTTTTGTCTATTTATGCCCCTCTTAGGTCCCCCACCGCGGTCAGCAAAAAATGGACCGCGGCCGCGCTAGCAAGGACCAAAAAAAGCTGAAGAAAACCAAGAAAAATGACTGCAGTGACATGCTTTAATATTTTGACCATAACTTTCTCTACAGATGTCCAAATTACGATTTCGTTACCTTTCTAGAAACTAGACACGAAGGGCTACAACTTTTGTTTTGGTATCATCTCACAATTCCTTGTAGATCAAAAGATATAAGCCTCCGAAGTCGGACCAGTGACCCAGCCCCTCCACCGCGGACCGCGAAAACACGACCGCGGCCGCGAAGCCCCCCTCAGGTCCCCCCACCGCGGTCAGCGAAACATGGACCGCGGACCGCGGTGGTGGGTTCAGAGAATTGATCCCTCGGACCTGCAACAACTATATTTTAGCCTAAAGACATCCCGGGACCCACCCGAGCCCTCGAAACTTCAAACCGAGCGTTCCAACAAGTCCCAAATCATCCCACGAACTTATTCGAGTATTGAAACCACCAAAATAACATCAAAAACAATGAATTGAACTTTAAAATCTATAGAATTTTCTCAATATCTTTATACTATCAAATTTTCCATTTTTGATCCGAAACACGTCAAACCAAGTCCGTTTTACACCAAATTTTACAGATAGCTCATATAACACATATTAAACCTGTTCCGGGCTCCGGAACCATGATACGGGCCCGGTAACATAGGTTTCACATAAAAATTCATTTTTAAAAGTCTTTAATATTTTCAGAAAAATAATTTTCTTTAAAAATTTATTTCTCGGACTTGGGACCTCGGAATTCGATTCCGGGCATACACCCAAGTCCCATATTTTCCTACGGACCCTTCGGGACCGTCAAATCATAGGTCCGGGTCCATTTACCAAAAATGTTGACCAAAGTCAACTTTAATCAATTAATTATTATAAATTTCAACTTTTCATCAAGTTTTCACATACAAGCTTTCCGGCTACACGCCCGGGCTGCGCAATGCATATCGAGGTGAGATTAACGGAGGCTTTCGGGGCCTGGGAACACCGATTTAGCTAAATTAACAAAGAATGACCTTTTGGGTCATCACAATCTCCACCTATAAAACAAACGTTCATCCTCGAACGGACATAGAGAGGTACCTAAATCGGGGAAAAGATGGGGATATCGGTCCCGCATATTGGACTCGGACTCCCAGGTAGATGCCTCGGCAGGCTGACCTCTCCACTGAACACGAACTGAAGGATAACTCTACGATCTCAATTGACGAACCTGCCGAGCTAATATGGCTACCGGCTCCTCCTCATAAGTCAAATCCTGCTCCAACTGGACACCGCTGAAGTCGAGAACATGAGATGGATCTGCAATGTACCTCTGGAGCATGGATACATGAAACACTGGATGCACGGCCGATAAATGCGGTGGCAAGGCAAGTCTGTAGGCCACCTCTCCTACCTTGTCCAAAATCTCAAATGGACCAATGTACCTAGGGCTCAACTTGACCTTCTTTCCGAACCTCGTCACGCCCTTCATAGGCGACACCCGAAGAAACACCTGATCTCCTATCATGAAAGCCAAATCTAGAACCCTGCAATCCGCATAACTGTTTTGCCTGGACTGAGCTGTACGAAGTCACTCCTGAATAATCTTCACCTTGTCCAAGGCATCCTGGACTAACTTAGAACCCAACAATCGAGCCTCTCCCGGCTCAAACCATCCAACTGGAGACTGACGTCGTCTACCATACAACGCCTCATACGGAGCCATCTGAATGCTCGACTGATAGCTGTTGTTGTAGGCAAACTCAGCTAAAGGCAAGAAATGGTCCCATGAACCACCAAAATCAATGACACAAGCTCGCAACATATCCTCCAAAATCTGAATAGTATGCTCGGACTGTCCATACGTCTGAGGATGAAATGTTGTGCTCAAATCAATCTGTGTGCCCAACTCTCGCTGAAATACTCTCCAGAAATGAGAGGTAAATTGAGTACCTCGGTCTGATATAATGGATATGGGCACACTATGCAATCTAACAATCTCTCTCATGTAAATCTTTGCCAACTTCTCTGCTGAATACGACACTGATACCGGAATGAAATGCGCTGACTTGGTCAACCTATCCACAACAACCCAAACCGCATCAAACATCCTCTGAGTCCGTGGGAGCCCAACTACAAAGTCCATGGTGATACGCTCCCTCTTCCACTCAGGAAGATAAATCTGATGCATCAACCACCGGGTCTCTGGTTCTCGTACTTAACCTGTTGACAGTTCAAGCACCAAGCTACATGAGCTACAATATCCTTCTTCATTCTACACCACAAATAATGTTTCCGTAAGTCCTGGTACATCTTTGCGGCGCTCGGATGAATGGAATACTGGGAACTATGGGCCTCCTGAAGTATCAACTCACGAATGCCATCAATATCGGGCACACAAATATGGCTCTGCATCCCCAGAACTCCCTCATCATCCACTGTGACCTGCTTGGCACCCCTGTGCCGAACCATATCTCTAAGGGTACATAGATAACGATCATCATACTGCCTGGCCCGAATACGATCATACAATTAAGAACGGGCCACGGTATGGTCCAAAACACCGCCAGTCTCAGAAACTTTCAATCTCACAAATCGGTTGGCTAAAGCCTGAACATCCAAAGCAAGAGGTCACTCTATGGCTGATAAATAAGCAAGACTACCCATACTAGCTGACTTCCGGCTCAAAGCATCGGCCACCACCTTGACCTTCCCTGGATGATAAAGAATGGTAATATCATAATCCTTCAGTAACTCTAACCACTTTCTCTGCCTTATATTCAACTCCTTTTGCCCGAATAGATATTGTAAACTCTTATGATCCGTAAACACCTCACATGGAACACCATACAAGTAATGCCTCCAAATCTTCAAGGCATGAACAATCGCTGCTAACTCCAATTCATGAACTGGATAATTCTTCTCATGGACCTTCAACTGATGAGAAGCATAGGCTATGACCTTGCCATCCTGCATCAACACCACACCAAGCCCAACCCGTGAAGCATCACAATACACGGTATACGATCTTGAACCTGTGGGCAAAACTAACACTGGTGTCGTGGTCAAGGCTGTCTTGAGCTTCTGAAAGCTCGCCTCACACTCATTCGACCACCTGAACTAGGCACCCTTCTAAGTCAATCTTGTCATCGGGGGTGCTATAGATGAAAAGCCCTCCAGGAACCGGCGCTAATAACCTGCTAGGCCCAAGAAACTCCGATTATCTGTGGCTGAAGTGGGCCTAGGCCAATCTCTAATTGCTGAAACCTTCTTGGGATCCACTTGAATACCCTCTGCCGACACAACGTGGCCCAAAAATGCCGCCGAACTCAACCAGAACTCACACTTAGAAAACTTGGCGTACAACTGCCTATCTCTCAGAGTGTGGAGGTCAACTCGAAGATGCTGCTCATGCTCCTCTCGACTACGGGAGTAATTCAAGATATCATCAATAAACACGATCACAAACGAGTCCAAATAAGGCCTGAACACCCGGTTCATCAACTCCATGAAAGCAGCGGGGGCATTCGTCAACCCAAACGACATCACCAAGAACTCATAATGCCCATAACGACTGCGAAAAGCCGTCTTAGGAACATCAGACGCCCTGATCCCTAGCTGATGGTAACCAAACCTCAAGTCTATCTTATAAAATACCGTAGCACCCTGAATCTGATCAAATAAGTCATCCATCCTCGGCAAAGGATACTTATTCTTAATAATAACCCTATCCAACTGCCGGTAGTCAATACTCATCCTCATTGAGCCATCTTTCTTCTTCACGAACAACACTGGAGCACCCCAAGGAGAAACACTAGGCCTGATGAAGCCTTTGTCCAACAATCCTGTAACTGCTCCTTCAATTTCCTTCACAATACTGATATCGAGATATGATGCTTGAAGACCTCATAATTACCCAAAATAACGTGCCTCATCTAACGCCACTTGGGGTGGGCACCTACCTCGTAGGTTAAGGCTCCATAATCATAGCACGAATTTGGCAAATTACGCACAGATAGTTAATTAGTTTATCTATTTATTTATTATTAACTAGTGTTATTTTTATTACTCTTATTTTGTACATAACTAATAATTTTAACAAGCATGACTCCCTACCAGTACTAAAGTAAAAACAGAACAAAATTTAATTCACAAGGGAGAATTTAAACACAAGAATTTCCATCACAATGATCTCATCTTTACATAACTTCCACCGCGGCTCGTAGCCCGGCTAAAATATACCAAATCATAATGACACGCAAGGATCTCGTCATCAATTCTGAATCACAAGCAATATGCATATCGTGCCAAACAAAACATTCCATTTCCGTCATTTAAATATTTTCCGTTAAACAAAATTACAACATGTAATGATAGATACAGTTATCTCCATAGAACTTATCAATACAAGTATCCACATAAGTGGTTTTTTGAGTTACGAAGCTCAATCGAAAGAGGAGCATATTAGAAAAAATTTATTAGATAAGCATAACCGAATTAAGTTAATAAAATCATCACTTTATAATAATTGGAGATTGTTCTTGTAATGAAACCATTTAATGTATCGACCTCATCCATACCATAGAAAATATATCAACAGACTGGGTCTCCACCTCTAGGAATCTAACCCCCACTTTCGACATTCCGACTTCTTTTCCCTAGGTGGTCATGTAGTTGAGTTGTAGCTGCAATGGGACACGTAGCCTGAGTGCTCTGATGAAATATGACTCTCCTAAGTCTAGGGCAATTTCTACCACTAGCCGACATAAAGTATCATACTGCCCTGAGTCGTCCAAAATTTACAATCATTTTTGAGTCCTTTAATGAGTCTGGGGACTCTCCCTCTGGCTATACGAACCAACGTAGGAGTATGACGGGTTAACTTATCGAACCTGATGGCATATTCTGATACCGTCTTATGACCTGACACAACCGTGACTTCAACGCTGGGTAGACTTTTATAGACTTCAAGTTGTTTGAATAAATCCTTTGGTACTGAGGTATGGGGTTATTAAGGAGGTAGACGTACCGAAATTCCCAGCTTTATCTCTTGCAAAAATCCCCGGCCTTATACATTCCAAACCAAAACCGATATGACACGGGGCCTCGCAATCTATTCCTTGATAGTGGACCTCCCCATGTGGCACAAGTCATAGGTCACAATACATGATAATCCACGATGTTAAACTTCACAGCTCATATAAATCAATCACGTTGCTTTACACTTATTCCCATGGTGTGCAATACCTCATAGAGGCGGTCAAGAAAATCACGCGAGTCTTCAAAAGATATACCACTTAAATGGAGTGTAACTTGTTTGGTAACTTGTCCAACCTCAATAAACGGACTAGTGCATCCTGCAACCATGGAGTAGCTATAAATCCTTCCGGAATCTGATCTAGTCCACATATACTGATCGAGCTAGAACCTCCGCATCTAGATCCATTTGAGACATACAATTGGTGCTGATGTCCGAGCTTTAGATTGTGCTCTGCTTCTGTCTCTTCCCTTGATCGTAGTTGTCATTGGGGCTTCATGTCTTGTCCGGTCGTAGACGTATGTTGTCGAGATTAGTGAGAGGACAAGAGTAGGCAAGTTCAATCATCAATGATAGAATAAATTCGCACGATGAAGATGCAGAAATGTGGAGTTATTCCTAACTTCGCAGCCTCTTGGGGATAAGTACAGACGTCTCCATACTGATCCCTTAGACTCTACCAAGTTTGTCCATGAGTTGTGAGACCTAAGCAACCTAACTCTCTAATACCAACTTGTCACGACCCGAAATCCCACCTTCAGGCCGTGACTGCGTCTAACGTTGCACCCGCTAGACTAGCCAACGTACACAATTACATTAACATAGTAAAACTGAAATAACAGAAATAACTAGAACATTTTATATTCCTCTTTAAGTGCGGAAGTAGACAAATTTTGAATTACATACAAATACCCATAACACGATTCGTTTACAATATCCCAGAATCTGGAGTCACTAACTCACGAACTGTCTATGAGATTACTAAATACAAGGTCCGAAGGAATAATACATAACTGTCTCAGAACTAAGAAAAACAAGACAGAATGGAAAGATAAGGATGGAGGAGACGCCAAGGCCCACGAACGTCTGCAGGTCTACCTTGAAATCTCCGGAGTTGACTGAAGGATGCCCCCTCAATCAGTGCCCACTAGGTCCGGCTGCGCAGTCTGCACAACATAAAGAAGTGCAGGTGTAGCATCAGTACAACCGACCCCATGTACTGAGTAAGTGTCGAGCCTAACCTTGGCGAAGTAGTGACAAGGCTAGGACCGACAACAATATACATACCTGTGCAATTCTATATAATAACCGGAAAAATATCGACGGAAATAAATAAGTAAAAACAGATACGGGGAGAACATGCTGGGGAAAAAAGGGGCAACAAAATACTAGCACAGTAGAACAGGGTAATAACTGAAATGTAAAAGTAAAAGCAGGAATTTAACGTCTCAGAACAGATAATGAACAGCAAAAGGCACGGCATGTCCCCTCGTGCATAATCACGCAATAACTCGGCACGAAATATCCCTTCGTGCATAAATAGAAAATCACTCGGCACGGAATGTCCCCTCGTGCAATAAATAATACACAATCGGCACGGCATGTCCCCTCGTGTGATAAATAATAAACACTCGGCACGGAATGTCCCCTCGTGCAATAAATAATAAACAATCGGCACAGCATGTCCCCTCATGCGATAAATAATAAACACTCGGCACAGAATGTCCCCTCGTGTAATAAATAATAAACAATCGGCACGACATGTCCCCTCGTGCGATAAATAATAAACACTCGGCACGGAATGTCCCCTCGTGCAATAAATAATAAACAATCGGCATGACATGTCCCCTCGTGCGATAGATAATATAAAAACAACAATATAATGTGAAAACTAACAATAAAAATTCTCAAGCGTACAGAAATACTCAATAACGGCAAGGGACTCAGCTATAACCAAACTCGCTCAGAAATATAATTTCAACAGTAAAAGCCTCAAAACAAATAATTCGATAACTTCCCACGTCATGGTACAACATCAATGTATCACTTCTAAATCACCAATTACTCATAGTACAGAGAATATTAAGAACACGGTATGATTCATCACAATTGACCCACGGGCATGCTTGACCACAACATATAGGTACTCGTCACCTCACCTATACGTTGGACATGAATTACACATAGCAATTAAGACTCTATACCTATTCCCTCAAGCTAAGGTTAGGCCAAACACTTACCTCGGTTCCAAAAATGCAAGTCAAGACTCAATCACAGCCTTGCCTCTCGAATCCAACTCCGAAACGATAATATCTAGACATAATTGCTTTATTAACATCAATAATTACTCAATAAACCAATTCCATAGCCTAATTATGCATTTCCTATCATTCTTCCAAATATACAAAAATCCGACCTCGGGCCCTCTTGGTCCAAACTCGAGGTTCGAACCAAAACCCGATCACCCATTCCCCCACGAGCCCAAATATATAGTTTGTTTTGAAACCCGACCCCAAAATGAGGTTGAATTTCCCAAAATTCTCAAAACCCTAACTCTACCCAAAACCCCTAATTTCTACTTAGATTTCATGATTTTAGACCTTGATTCTAGGGTGAAATCTTGTAAAAAAAAGTTAAGGAGTACACAAAATGAGTTAGAAATCACTTACTAATGTTTTGGAGAAGAAAGAGTGTTTCGAAAATCGCCTCTTATGTTTTTAGGGCATTGTAAAATGAAAATAACTGAAATTTCCGTCTATTTATGCCCCTCTCAGGTCCCCCACCACGGTCAGCGAAAAATGGAGCGCGGCCGCGCTAGCAAGGACCAAGAAAACTGACTGCAGTGACATGCTTTAGTACTTTGACCATAACTTTCTCTACAGATGTCTAAATTACGATTTATTTACCTTTCTAGAAACTAAACACGAAGGGCTACAACCTTTGTTTTTGAATCATCTCCAAATTCCTTGTACAACAAACGATATAAGCCTCCGAAGTCGGGCCAGTGACCGAGCCCCTTCACCGCGGAACGCGAAAACACGATCGCGGCAGCGAAACCCCCTTAGGTCACCCGACCGCGGTCAGCGAAAAATGGACAGCGGACCGCGGTGGTGGGTGTAGAGAATTGACCCCTCGGACCTGCAACAACTATATTTTAGCCTAAGGACATCCCGGGACCTACCCGGGACCCACCCGGAACATCAAACCGAGCGTTCCACCAAGTCCCAAATCATCCCACGAACTTATTCGAGTAATGAAACCACCAAAATAACATCAAAAACAATGAATTGAACTTCAAAATCTATAGAATTTTCTCACTCTTCATAAACTATCAAATTTTCCATTTTTTATCCGAAACACGTCAAACCAAATCCGTTTTACACCAAATGTTACAGATAGCTCATATAACACATATTAAACCTATTCCGGGATCCGGAACCATGATACGGGCCCGGTGACACAGGTTTCACATAAAAGTTCGTTTTCAAAAGTCTTTATTATTTTCAGAAAAACAATTTTCTTTAAAAATTCATTTCTCGGACTTGGGACCTCGGAATTCGATTTCGGGCATACGCCCAAGTCCCATATTTTCCTACGGACCCTCCGGGAATTTCAAATCATGAGTTTGGGTTCGTTTACAAAAAATGTTGACCAAAGTAAACTTTAATCAATTAATTATTATAAATTTCAACTTTTCATCAAGTTTTCACATAAAAGCTTCCTGGCTACATGTCTGGGCTACGCACGCATATTGAGGTGAGATTAACGGAGGCTTTCGGGTCCTCGGAACACAGATTTAGCTACATTAACAAAGAATAACCTCTTGGGTCATCACACATACGAAATCTTCAAACCTTATACCCAACCTTCAAACCTTCATATTTCCAGATTAAGATAGCTAAGACTTCAAAATTGGTACCCCAAAATACTCCACCTTTGACTTCTTCCTCGACCACCGACACCGAAACAGCACTCCCAGTTGTAGCCCACGGACCTCCTCTTACAGAATTCATCCTCGGAGGTTGCTCCACAGATAACGACTTAAAGGTCAAAAATGCCCATGCATAAGGAGACCCAGGTGAAGTGGCATGGAGGTATGTTTTCTCCATCATTGAGGAGACGCTCCAAGCGGTCTGAAAGGACTGCAAATGGGAAGGCTATGATATAGTCATTCCCAGCCTTAATAAGGACATCACGACACACATGAAAGGATATCTCAGTGTTTACACGCATTCTTTCATGTTCGATCCGGTGGATATGGTGATCGTCGAGTTCTGTAAGTGGTACGAAATCTACCTTGGGCAGATTCCCCCATCTTTTTGGAGGAGCGTGACCCTTCTCCTTCACTTTACATAGAGGAGCCTCGGTTCAAAGTCGACCATCTGGTTCTAGTTTACAACCCCCGAATCTTTCGATGGGTTTGATCAAGCTCGCCCGTTGGGTAAAGAAAACTCCCTTCTCCCACATAAACGAGGATAGGAACCGAGGATGGCAGGGAAGGTTTGTTCGGATAAAGACCGAGGACCTCGTTCCTTTCGAGTTCCTGTTATTCCCCGAGAAGTGGAACTCAAAGCGTACGTTTACTTCCTCCTAAGTTGTCAAAGTACTTTTTTGAATCTACTCTTGTTTCTCATTATTCATCTTATTTTGACATGCAGTTGTCGCTCTAGTCCCCAACGCGGTCCCTCATTTTAGGGAGTGGGTCGAGAGAATCAGCAAACAACTCATCTACCCCGAGCGTCAGTGGCGCAAGCTTTTTAAAGGCAAGTGGGAGGCTCGTTCTCATGGTGAGTGCCCCTCTTCTTTTGGTTGAATCTTCCTTTTTGCCATTTTCTTTTGTCACTATTTTGACTAAGTATTTTCCTTCAACAGGTTTGTCCAAGACAATTAAACTTCAGGACCCCATCTACAGAGCCCTCCGCTTCACTTCGGCCTACTGTCGAAGATACTCTGAAGAAGGAGCAGAAAACGAAGAAGAATAAAAGATCTCATGAATCCTCGGGTGCTCCTGGTGAGGCTAAGAAGAAGAAAAGAGTCGTGCTCAAGGTCAGGAAAAGCACCAAAAATGCTTCTGGTTCTTGAGTCCTAGATTCCGAGGCTCTTTACCCGCTTAATGACTTTCTTGAAGATGATGACAACATGGAGTTCGTCACTCACAAGCTGAGTGATGGCAGTTTAACATTTTTTCTTTCTCTATGTCTCAGGCTTCGGTGCTTCACTAGGAAAGCTTTCATCGGTCTAGGATGGAGGTGAGCCACCTCGAATCCAAACTCAAGGGGCAGGTCTGGAAAAAATAGATGTATAAAGATCACTACAAGTAGAAGGACGAAGTCCTCAAGGACATGGCCGACCGCCCTGACCTCCAACAATGAGCTGGAGAAATCCCAAAATGAGGCTTAGAAAGTGAAACAAAACCATGACCTTCTTATTGAAACGGTAAAAGTGCTCGAGATTAATAACGAAAGTTTAAATGCAAATGCAAATGCTAACGTCGTAACCTCGCACTTCCAGGAGAAAATAACATTGATCGACAACTTAGGTCTGAGTTTGATGAGGTCAAGGCTTCTACTGACGATCTAAGGGGCAAAATGGACCTCATATCTTCGGAGCGAGATGCCACCAAAGAGGATCTCGCATCGACTAAAGTGCAGCTGCGAGTGATGAGAGAGAAGGCTGACAAATGGTCTCGACTAAATGAGGAGATCCGAGCACAACTTTCCTCGACCGTTGCAGTATATGACACTCTCGGCTACGAGTACACGACACTCAAATCTAGATTGGAGATGGCTTTGAATGAGGCCTCGGAATCTGAGGACATACTAGCTCAATACAAGAATGATGTAGAGGTAGCTGAAGCCCATATTATAACAAAGGCTGAGTACGTGAAGTGGCTATCTCGGAGATAGAATCTCGAGGAGATCCAATCCTGAGGAGTTGACTTAACGACCAAAATTGAGGAGGCCAAGGGGCTCGAAGTTGAGGCCAAAGCGAGGTACCGGATCGATGGTTCCGATAGCGAGCTAGTCTTTGATGAAGACTATGCAGGAAATGCCTTAGCTTATTTTTGTCATTTCTTGTAGTTGTACGCTTTGTACTTTGAGGTCATTTTATAGTCCCTCTGTAAATACCTTTTGATAAATATATATATGAAATTTCCCTTCGGCTACATATTGTGCCCTTTAACTTTTCTGCATTTGCTTATGTTTAAGACTTAGGATATATAATTTGTGTCTCAGACTTAATATGACATTGATGCCTTAGCATAGAATTTGGCATTGCTTAAATTGTTCAACTTCCAAAGCCTAGATAAGGCCTGGGTTAAGTAATGACTTCGAGGTGCTTTGACTTCGAAGGACCCGATAAAAAGCAAAACAAAGTCTTAAGTGAAATCATTCAAATGATTTTATCCGGACACAACTAATTTTTTCCAAAGATGGCTCTTTTCATTGCCGTAATTCGAGACTGATTGACTTGATCAGGTTGGAAGTAATCTTTTATGGATTTAAAATTTATAAGGACCTTACTTTTTATGCACGAACTCGGATTTCTCTGAGCCGTTTATACGTTGTGATCGAAGCTCTAAAGGCTTCATATCTTAAGTTGGTCGTGGCTTTTAGTGTTTAGGCCCTGCCTTGTAGGCTTGGTGCCTTCGGGATTTAGTAGCCCGATTTTTCCAATCTTACTGTCGGGTAGCAGTCCCCAGTTCGGGGTAACCGGTAGGCTTAGGGGTCTTTAGATGGTTAGGCACGATCTCGTGGATTCTTACTACCTTCGGGGTTTTATGCCCCCGTTTAATGGTGGCCTATGGGCCAAGGAGGTTTTGAACCCGGTATTCATTCTATGTGACATAACGATAACATTGCTTATGCGAATGTGAACCAATGAAACATAGAAGGAAAATTTCTTTTTATCACTTTAAATGTAGTGTAAGTAATTGAAGATACAAAAGCTATCTGCCATGGCGATAATGAGTTATACGGGCATGGTTCGTCTGACTTTGTCCTTTACAATAAATCATAATATTCAAGTCTTGGCTTTCGATGTCGAATAGTATTGCCTCTCAAATTTCCGAACTTAGGTCTTCGGTTCTTGACCCAGGGTGTGATAGTCCCCTAGTTTTCGAGGCTGAATTTAGAGGGCTCGAATACTATTGATCTGATATGGGTAATCCGTGTTCCCCGGTCTTAGACCGGTCTTTAAAACTGTGGTAGCACGCTTACTGTTTCCTCGTTAAGAACCTTGCCGTAAAACCCACTACGGAAAAAAACTGGTCGAAGGGAAAAATAGTGCAACACGTGTTTTCATACCTGATCCTTAGTTTTGACTTCGATTGAGTACTTGCATGGGCTAGTTCAAAGCGTAATAAACCAAAAAGAATATTATGTGTTTATACCTAGAAGAAGTACCACTTTAAGTTTGACACATTCCAGTTGTTTGGCAGTTGTACACCATTTTCGGACTCAATCTGGTACGAGCCTTTCCCGTTTATACTGGTGACATTGTTCGGTCCCTCTCAGTTCAGGCCTAATTTTCCATAATTCGGGTTCTTGGTATGTAGTGTGACTTTCCTCAATACTAATTCCCTGACTTAGAAGTGTCGAAGGGGTGCCCTTCGGTTCAGTATCTTCCCATTCACTGCTTTTGAGCTGCTAACCGGACTAGGACGGCTTCTTGCCTTTCGTCTGCTAAATTTAGACTTTTGTCCATGGCCTCATCATTCGATGTCTCCATAGCATATCAGAACCTTAAACTCGGTTCTCCCACTTCTTCCAGAATCAAAGCCTTTTCGTCTTACACTAGAGAGAACATGTTTCACCGGTACTCGACCCTGAAGTTGTTCGATACGCCCATAAGACCTTGGGCAAAATTTCTTTCCTCAATCGTTTTGAGCCGGACAGTCTTTACTTAAAGTTCTGCAGTTTGTTAACTCTCTTTGGACGTTCGCACTCGGGTGGTAAGGGGTCGATAAATATTTTTTGATTTTGTGATCCTCAAAGAACTTATTGACCTTGTTGTTGATGAATCGTCCCCGTTGTTGCATTCAGTTGGTATCCCGAACCGACATATTACATGATCCCATATGAAGCCGATAACCTCTTTTCTCTAACTTTCTCGAACGCTTGAGCGTCAACCCACTTGGAGAAGTAACTCATCATGAGCAAAATGTTCTTCACTTTTCTGGGTGCCCATGAGAAAGAGCCTACGATGTCCATCCCTTATTTCATGAATGGCCAAAGAGAAAGGACCGGTTGAAGCAGCTCCCCCGGTTGGTAGATCATCGGGGCATGACTTTGACATTCATTACACTTTTGAACAAAGTCTTTCGCATCATTTTCCATTTCATTCCTCTAATATCTGTCCTTGATCAATTTCCAAACCAACAATTCTGCTCTTGAATGGTTTCTGCAAGTACCCTCGTGAAATTCCCTCATCACGTAATCAGTCTCCTTGGTCCCCAAACACCTTAATAATGATTAGAAAAATGATCTTTGGTACAATTTTCTTTCAACTAAGCTAAACCTAGCACCCTTAGTTCGAAGGGCCCTTGATTCTTTAGGATCCGATGGCAATTTCCCCTTCAGAAGGTAGTATATGTATTTGTTTCTCCAATCCCAGTCAAACTCGTTGATTTTACCTTGGCATGACCTTCATATATCACCGAGCTCGTCAATTGTACCATCGTTGCGAAGTTAAATTCATCGGAGTCGACTGACGATCCTAAGTTAGCCAAAGCATCAGCATCATTATTCTGATCTCGAGGGACATATTGTAATGTCTATTCTCTGAACCGATGTAACACCAATTGTAATTTATCTAAGTATCTATGCATCCGGTCTTCTTTGACTTCAAACGTCCCGTTAACTTGGTTAACAACGAGGAAAAAGTCACATTTGGTTTCGATCACCTCAGCCCCCAGGCTTTAAGCTAGTTCTAGACCTGCAATCATAGCCTTATATTAAGCTTCATGGTCAGTCAATTTTACCATCCTAATAGATTGCCTTGTTATATTACCCGTGGGTGGTTTTAATACCATTCCCAACCCGGGCTTTTTCGCATTTGAAGCGCCGTCTGTGAATAAGGTCCAGACCCCCAAGCTAGTCCCTGAGGCAAGTAATAATTCTTTATCAACCTTGGGGATCAAGCAAGGTGTGAAATCATCCCTCTAACCTCAACGGATCATTTTGCGAGCCAACCTCAAATCTCGGGTTTATGCATAATATTCCATAGCATTTATGAGGTCACGACACATATAGGGTGACACTTAAAGTATGGTTTTAGTTTCCTAGATGCGCTTTGTAAGACCTCGTAAAAATTTTCCTAAAAACCCGAATTCCGTGGTGCTGAAGTAAGTGTTGTTAGGACTTTTTGGATTGAACAGTGCTCTAGAGTCAATAATTTTATATGAGGAACTATTGAACTCAATCACTTGTTGCCGTTACTCTTCAGTTTTCTGTTGAGGTATATCCTGCAGAGGTACTCAAATTGGATCAGTGATCGATTTGCGTTATAAAGATAAAGGAAAATATATTGTAGAAAAGGCATCTCTGCGGCCCACTATACGGCCGGAGAATCATAATGCAGGTCGTAGAACGGTCGTAGAGTTAGGCAGTCTTTTTTGCCAATTTTGATGTCATTATTGCAGCCGGTTATGCGATCTCAGAACAATTTTGCGGGCCGCACTTTTATCTCATATCTGACTTTGAGATTTGTCATGTAGGAGTTATGCGGCACATTATGCGACCGCAGACTGGTCGCAGACCGAGGCAGAAAATTTCCAGTTTCGGAGGGCCAATTATGCGGCCCATTTGTGGACCGCATAAGCATTATACGGTCGCATATGCGACCGCAGATCTGTGTCGGGGCTCCTATTTTCTCATTTTTAAACCTGACCCAATTTTGTTAAAACACCCACACTAGGCCACTTTGAAGCTATTTTCTGATATTCTTAGAGTGAGAGAGAGAGGTTCCTAGAGGGAGAAAGTAATCCTCGTCAAAATTGCTCTTCAATTCTCATTTAAAACCTTAAAGATTTTCAAGAGTGGAACCTAAGTCTTCTTCCTAATAGGTGAGATTATATCACCCAAACTCTTAATATTCAAATGTAACTATAATGGGCCATTAGTGAGGTAATTCAAGGGGATGATGGTGATTACCTTGCATGCATGTGTTCCTAAGGTATGTGGGGGAGGTGTAAATCAAAAATAGAAAAGAATGGGTAATGGGTTGGTGTAATCTTTCATAAAAAGGTCCATAAAACTTTAATAAACACATAGTGTTTGATAGAATGCTCAAGTGAGCTAGAATTATGATCGTTTTCCTAATTTGGGGTTCAATTTTTGCTATATTGCTAAAGTAGATTGAAGTTGCTAATTACGAATCATCTTAAAGTTTTAAGAGTCTCAATTGAGGTATATATGGCTAAACCCCCTTCTTCTTAGAATCGAAACCCCTTGTGTTCGTGAAATTGGTGTAAGGCCTCAAATTGATCATACTAGAATTAACTATCACAAGTGTGTTGTGTTGAATGATATATGTACAATAATTGTTCTAAATGCTTATAATGTTATCTTGACCTTCAAGGATATGTGTAAAAATGTGGAATATGTGTTAAGAAAGGCTAAGACTTCATGTCAAAAATCGAATAAAGTTTGTTATGCCAATTTGTACAAAAAGCCTCTATGTGCTTAGGATTTTCCAAGTTTTTGCCTTATGTGTACAAATGCCTTACATGATAGGCCTTATTGTTGCTAATGATAATGTTATTGATGTGTAAAAAGGGAAAACTTGAATTGTAAAATACAGTCAAGTGACAAGAACGACTTAGTAAATGAGGCCACTCGTGCCAATGTATCGAAAGATGGGAAAGAAATGTGAAGTGAGATGATTTATTGAAAGGATGATGTCTCAAATGAGATGGCCTAGCCGATCGGGACGTGATCGAATGCCATGCCGCACACATGGTGGTAATTGTGCTGAAAATGATGATTGAAATTATGGATATGGTTGATGTCTCAAATGAGATGACCTAGTCGATCGGGTAGAGAACGGACTCCGTGTAAGAACACGGTGGCATTGTGGATTGTGGAACACAACACTAAATATTACCAACCTAATAAGATGGAAATTGATTGAGAAATTATGTGACCTTTACTTAATGTTTTAGTATTGTTTGAAGCTCTTATTGAACTCATGACTGTTTTTCCCCTTGTATTATTGCTCATTCTATTGAGATGGTGTTTTAGCTTTACATATTAGTACTATTCGACAGTAATAACGTCTCTTTTTTCCGGGGACACTACATATTTAAATGGATGTAGGTGGCTCCATAGCAGACATTGTTGATCGCAGCTAGTGGGACATCATCTTCTCAACAGTCTTGGTGAGCCCCCTTTCATCTCGGGGTCATGTGTTGTATCTCTTGTGCATATTGTTTTACTACGTTTTGAGGTATCGCCGGGGCCTTGTTGCCGGCATTATTATAACTATCTTTTGTATCTTTGGAGGCTCCGTAGACGTCATGTGGGTTGTGTATGGGTGCTAGAAAGGTCAGACGGATTATGTGTGTTTTGGACTCTTGTTCCACTAAATCATAAAGTGTATGTATTTCGGGAACTTAACTATGATGTAGCAAAATGAAATGAAATGAATTAGTAATGTTTATATATATGATCTTTCCACTTTTTAACTAATGGTAGCGCGCCTTCTCTTGATCATAAGACAGTTGGGTACAAAGTTCCTAACATGTCTTCTCTACCGGGTCTACTCGGTTGAGTGCCGGTCGCGCTCCTCGAGGTTGGGGAGTGACACGCTTAACAAGGAAAGAACTAATTTCTCTAGACGTGGATACTTCGTTTCAGCATCACTTAGGGTTCTACTAACATAATATATAGGAAACTACATACCTTCCTCTTCCCCGACGAGGACACCACTTACCGCTACCTTAGGAGACTGCCATGTAGAGGTACAACTGCTCGATCGACTTCGGGGTTTTCAATAGAAGAGGACTTTATAAGTATTGTTTGAATTCTTCTAAATTCTTTTGGAATTCTGGGGTCCAATATAAGTCGTTCTTTTCATTAGTAATGAGAACAATGACCTAGAAATAAATCAGCCCAATGCGGCTAGCCACCTGGCCAGCCTCTGTACCACGTTGACGTTATCAACCACGGTGATATCTTATATGGCCTTTATTTTTTCTGGGTTGATATCTATTCCTCGGTTAGATATCCATGAAACTGATGAACTTGCCCGAGCCGACTCCGAAGGCACACTTCCGCGAATTTAGCTTCATGTTGTATTCCCTTAGCATGTCGAAGGTTTCCAGAAAATGTTTCAAATGGTCCTCTATTTGTCGGGACTTAACTAACATATCATCAATATAAACCTCCACTGATTTACCTATATGTTACTCTAGCATTTGGTTAACCAGGCGTTGATGCGTGGCGCCAGCATTTTTTAATGCAAATGGCATCACGTTATAACAGTAAGTGCTGAACCTAGTTATGAAACAAGTTTTCTCTTGGTCGTTGTGATCCATCCTTATTTGGTTGTACCCGGAATAGGCGTCGAGAAAGCTCAGTGTCTCGTGCCCAAACATCGCATCGATCATTCGGTTGATGTTAGGGAAAGGAAATGTGTCCTTTGGGCATGCCTTATTCAGGTCCTTGTAATCTACACACATTCTAAGCTTGTTTCCTTTTTAGGCACAACGACTACGTTAGCTAGCCAACCGGGTATTTGACCTCCATAATGGAACATATTTATAAGAGTTTAGATACCTCATCTTTGATGAATGTGTGCTTCACTTCGGAGTATGGCCTCCTCTTCTATTTGATCGGGTGCAAGTTCAGATCCAAGATCAATTTTCGACTAGTTATCTCTGATGGGATTCTTATCATGTCTAAGTGAGACCAGGTAAAGAAATCGGCATTAGATTTCAAAAATTTAATGAGTTTTTTCCTAAGCTTGGGTTAATCCTGTGCCAAGGTATACCTTTCTGTCTGCCAAGGGCTCAAACAATATGACCTACTCCAGTTCCTCGATTGTTGACTTGGAAGCATTTGTACCATTAAGTGCTACGAAGGATCTCAAGATACCGAAGTCATCTTCCTTATCCATTGGTGTTCCTTCTATTTCTTTGGCCTGGTCGGGGCCATTGATTTCTGTTTGGTGCCTTTCTCTTCGACCAGTCCTTCTGTCACGACCCAACCTATGGGCCGCGACGGGCACCTGGTACCTTACTAAACCGAGTACCAGCATAACATATATCTTATCATACTATCATGGGTAAATGGGCCAAAAGGGTCGTCATGAGATAACAAGAATAAAATATAAGTGCATACTAGACATAGGATGACCCAACCTTTTATAGAAACTTATACATGTGACATACGGGCCTATAGGTCTGACATGATCATTTGTTAACTCAAAACATAGGCTGACAAGGCCATACAAGTATCCATATACCTGACATCTGTCTACAAGCCTCTAAGATTACATAAATGTCATATAGTTCTGGACAGGGCCCCGACATACCAGTCAATACGTGTCCCAATCATACTGACCAAATAGGCAACTCCGGAGCAAGTGGAGTGCAGCAACACCTTCCGCTGAGTTGATAGCCTACTAGGAGGATTGTTAACCTGTCTATCGGGACCTGCGGGCATGAAATGCAGCGTCCTCGGGCAAAAGGGACGTCAGTACAAATAAAGTACTAAGTATGTAAAGTAGAAAAGCATAAATAAGAACAGTAATGTAAATAGAGATACAACTTGTAACATCTGAGTGCCTCTAAGAGATAGTGACATGAAATGCGTGATACATATATATATATATATATATATATATATATATATATATATAA
>ML258705.1:0-48938 GCA_005239495.1 Nicotiana undulata | reverse complement strand
TATATATATATATATATATATATATATATATATATATATATATATATATAATCTTTTAAAAACATCTGCCTCTGTGGGCATCATCATCATCATATTGTAACTGGCTTCAAAGAGGACTCGGTAAGAACGTACCCGGCCACGTGGAGCTCGGTAAAATCCAACTGATCAGTGGTTGCACAATAGGTGTTGTACCCGGCCGACTATAGTGCGGCTCGGTAAAGTAAAATAGATATTATATATAATGCATGCTGGATTCATGGAATCACGCTCTAAACCTTTTGGAATGACGTAAGGTAGTTGCACCTTCTATTAACATTATGGACATCATACCATGAATATGAACTTCACTAGGACTCAAGGATCATACATACGTTTTTTAGAATAACTTTGTAAGGAAAGAACAACATGGACCACCTTAGTTGCTAGGAGTAGATTCATTATGAAATAGCGTATCGTTTACATTCGTTTCACTTTAGATCATGCCAAAAGAAGGAAGGAAGAGCCTTAACATACCTTTTCAATCTTCTCTCCAATTGTCAACCGAGCTCAATATAATCTTCTTACGTCTACAATGAGTAACCGACTTCGTCGTCCTCATATAAGCATTGTAACTCTCATATTTCAAAACCAATATTACAAGAAAACGGAAAGCACCTCCCATGTTTTAACTACATCCCATATGTTACCAAAAGACACCAAACATCCCAAACAACAACAATATAATTCACAATAAGTTCTTTGATTAGTTCAACAATCATTTTGAGCGGCAAGCTCGATTGGAATCTGTATAACCCATATCACACCTTATAGACTTTTTACATTAACTTAACAAAATCATTAACATGATAATGAAGTATTAAAACAATGATTCCATCCTTATACCATATATTTATAACAAAGGAAACAATCCACAACTCCAACTTTCTTCAATAAGCAACTTTATTCACTAGTTCATGTCTACTCCAAGCATTTAACTTAATCAACATCAAGATAACCTTAAGCGCCTGCAAAAACACAATACGTATATCTCCTACAGTAGTTTCAAGTTGGAATCCAAGTTATATTTAGCTTACAACAGTCCTCAATGGCAATACAACACCATAGAAGTGACTTAAGCTAATCCAAGTATTATCTTGTAGTTTATTATCCTAACAACTTAACCAACATACTAGAAAGCTTAAGCAAAATTAGTAGGCTGTTATATTAACCTTAGGAAGTATCAACCACTTAAATTTAGATCAAACACAACCCACAATTATCCTCAATGACACCACAACACTATAGGTGTTGTATTCTCTTCTTGAATCAACTTTTGATGTTCAAGTTTGAGTGTAAGCACTTGTAGTTCACCTTGAAAATCTAATATGTATGAAGGAGGGACTGATTATTACCTTAATCAACAAGAAAAAGACGAGACCTGAGGTTACTTCACATTGAAGAAACCTCCAAAACAACCACAAGATGAAGAACTACGATCTAGTAAGCACCACGGGGTTTCTAGCGTTGGATCATATTTTTATCTTAGGTTTTAACCCTAGAATCACGGAGGAACCATTGGAGAGTATTGAGGAGGGTTTAGGAACTATTTTTGACGAGAAAAAATGAGTGAAATCGATTTAGAATTGGCTTAAATACAAGCTGGAGTTTACACCGACTTTGTGGGTCCAGTGGGAGCTGCTTTGCGCAGTCTCGCGAAAGCGCGAATATCTCTCTACTCCGATGTCGTATTGAAAACCGGTTAAATACGTCAGAAACTAGACTCGTAGGTATTCAATTTGGTAGGTATATCATCCCATAATTCCATGTATATTGGGATGAAAGCTCAGATACATTTATCCTAAGTTTCAACAAATTTATGAATGTAACTTGTGAAGACCTTTGCCAACTTTTGTTCCACAACTTGCTTGACTTCAAAACGTAGCACACGACTATCATACAACAAAATTAACTCATAGCATAACCTCCTTATCATGTAATAAACCATAGTATCACCCTAAATTACATATTATAACATTCCAAACTCGTCAACTTTCGACGAAACTTATTTTCTTCAATTGGTTTAGCTTCTAAGCGTTTCAACCCTCTTGGTACTCGTTATTCATGATCTTAAATATTTGTAACCTCCAAGGTAACATGATTAACTTCCTTTATATGCTTCCAAATATAATCTTATTTCTGAGCTTACATCAATTGACTTATGACGTACTCTCACGTACGAAAATATGGGGTGTAACACCCTCGCTTTTTGATGTCATGATTGTGGGCACTGAGATCATTTCCTCGACAACGAACATCTCATTTGTGGCCGGTTGTTCCCTGTAGACCGTTTTGATTCCACTTGTTGTTGGAAACTCCAACGCTTGATGCAAGGTCTATTACACCCCTTATTTTAGTAATGTATAGTAAGTTCAGGTCGTAGCGCGTCCACTCAGCTTGAGACACGTTCAAATCAAATAGAGGTTGTATTTCACAAAAGTTTGCATGCATTTATGATCCATAGTGGGTTGTCTTTGGTGTTCAGGTCTGAATCATGTACCCTTACCTATTATGCTATGACTTTGCCTAACTTGTGTTTCTTAACCTTACATATTCAGTACGTTATCCGTACTAAAGCCTCTTATTTTTGGGCGCCGTGTTCATTCCCACGGGTACAGATAGACCTGATGACGCCCCTCCTCAATAGGTGCACGATTTAGTTGTTGGTTGTTTCTCTCCCCTCCTTCGGAGTATCCGTTCAGAAGTCGATAGGTACGGAGCCAGATGTTGCAAACATTTAGGGTATGGTGGGGCCCTATCCCGACCTAGTTGTGTAAGTGTTTGTTCTTTTGGTACTCTTAGAGGCTTGCCGGCTATAGTCTAATTGTATAGAAGGGGACATATACTGTTTGTTAAGAACAATTGTAATATGTATAAAATGCCAGTGTTGTCCTTGTTATTCAGTTGTAATCATTTTAAATTTTGGGGATTAGTACTTGGAGGCCTCAATGACCCAGAACTCATGAACGAAAAGTCAAAAGAGCACGCATTGGTTAGGCGTCGTGTGCCGGTCGCACCTCCCAAGGTTTGGGTGTGACAAGCGTGGTATCAGAGCAGGTCCTATCCTCAAAAGTCTGCAAGTCGTATCTAGTAAAGTCTTGTTTATGGGTATGTGGTTCACCATACTTATAAACAGGAGGCTACATGATACTTAGGATGGATACCCTTCTTTCTGATCCAGATCGTGCAGTAGTGCTGAGTCATAAGATTTTGCTTTTAATCCCTATCTTCTTCGTGTTTATAGAAATGCTGACCACGAGACGCCGAGCACTCGTTCATGGACTAAATAAAGAAGCATGAGAAGGTACTAGTCAGGTTCTACTTTCCCCATGGGTCAACATGGACCAACGATGAGGTTAGAACCCAGGTTTCGGGGAAAACACCACCAACCCCGGACCCGCCCAGAGAAGTCAATGCACCTCTTGTTCCTCCCCCAGTTGTTCCCGAGAAGGAATTAGACATGGGAAATGTAGTGCACCTGTTGACTTGATTAGTGGCCTTTCGGGCCCAGTGTCAGACCCCTGCAACCTCAGATAGGGCAGTCAACACGAGAGTTTGGGATCTCATAAATTTGGACCCCCCGGTGTTTACACCAAGTAATTGAATTAAAAGAAAGCAGAATGATCAAACCAAGTGGGACGAAATAATTAATCATGTCGTCATATTTGAATGCTAAAAATTGGTTCCAATCGAGCCCTCGGAATAGAGCTCGATTGCAACTGAATGGATGAACAACTCAAGAACACCTGAAAATTGCTAAAAGACAAAAGTAAACTTTATTTTTTTGATATGCGTGACAACAATGACCCAAAATATAATAAGGTTCCTCTCCTTATACAATAAAGGAGTTTCAATCCTAATACAAGTCTAAAAAGGTGAAAATCTTTTCTTTTCTTTTTACCAAAAAAACACGATCCGTAGTTAATATTGGGTGTTATTCGCACCGTAATATCCGGCTGATGGAAGATATTCCATCTCCT
Organism: Nicotiana undulata; assembly: GCA_005239495.1. Taxonomy (NCBI): domain Eukaryota; kingdom Viridiplantae; phylum Streptophyta; class Magnoliopsida; order Solanales; family Solanaceae; genus Nicotiana; species Nicotiana undulata. Next base: position 44,922 of record ML258705.1, on the reverse strand, counting down.
CATTTTCCTTCTTTAACCGTCTTTTCTTTAACCTCGATTCTTCTTTTTCACTCGAGCTTGACCCTTCTCGTGTTTGGCCATGCTCGATTTTCGACGTCTAATTGATGTTATTGGGAACTTGTATAGTTCACACTCATTCATCCACCTCCGGGCTCCGATCTACTAGTGCCCTCGGTTTTTCCCGAGCCAGTGATGAATCACATTGCTCCTCCTTCCTTCATCGTTAAATCGAGGATAACTTTATCCTCGACATATATCTTATTTTTATCATTGATTAGGCTTTAGTTGGTTTAATAACATAAATATTTGTTTACATTATACATATATATCAAAGGAAGAATTACTTCCTACGAAGAATTTCTCTAGTTCTAGCTCCCACCTAGCTTCTAGATTTAGGGTAGAGAGATGTTGTTTACCCTCAAAATTGAATAACAATTGAATTTATATGCAGTTTTAAGGATACGTGATATAACTTGATACAAATAGAGAAATAAGATTAATATTGAAATTAATGATAAAAAAGAGTAAATGCAAACCACACAAGTTGAACAATCTTGGCCTTGAAGGTTGATCACCATGAGTCAAAAATGCTACAATCAGTGTCGGAGCAGAGTAATGAGATAATAATAGCTAGAAGTAACAGTTTATTGCCTTGGGATGCTTGTTACAATATGTTTTACAAATAATCCGACCTCGTTTATATAGTAGAGGAGTCATACTTTAAGTACAATTCTATATAAGGTAAAAAATCTCATTTTTTGCTAATAAATCGATTTCATTGATACGTGCCGAGATTTCCACCGTGATATTCGACCGGTTACGGATATTTCGGTCTTTCATTATTTTGATTCGATAATGACTTCTCGAGTTGGTTCGGAGTCGGGGTCAGTTCCGGAGTTACGGACTCGATAATCTTGAAGACGCATGATCTATCCTCGTGCCTAGGTTCGATGGAATCCAGGGCTGATCTCTGATCCATCATATTTTATTCCCGATCTGCCATGCAACAAACGAGCTCGGTTTCTACCGTATACAGATGTGATGCATCTCGTCAAATTCGTTGTGGTGTAAAGTATAAAATAAATAAGTAAACATTTTTTAATATATTTTTATTTTGTAAGTAGCGCAATATGTACTTTTGCAAAAATTTCAAGTTTCTCTAAATGTAATTGGTCAGATCAATTCGACTAGCTATTAATTGTTTGTCAAGTCGTTATAACGAAAAGGAACCCAATAATTGGAGAGGATGGTATTTCATAAAGTTAACACTTTAAAGCTTCAGATATATCCATTGCCTGTGCTTCAGTGATCCACGTCGAGTCATTGACTAAAATGAAATCCAGCTACATGCCAATTGCCCTACATTCGCTCAAGTTTCAACTTCTCCACGTACGCCTCAAAGAAGAAAAAGGCGTTCCTTGCGGAGTCCGGAACCAAAATGTGGTTAGTTTAAACATGTAGAACAATAATAGGTGAGAAAAAAAAAAGTATCAAAGTATGTATAACGTCCAAAAGTACACAGGTATAGCGCCCTTATTAACGACGCTACACACTAAAAATAGTAAAAGGCTGGGTGGCCCCTTGGTTGAAGGTTAGATGTGAAGATGACCTTGTCCTTGAGGTACAAGGTTCAAACCCCTACACCAACATTTTTATATTTTCCTATTTTTTTTTCATTTTTTGTTTCTTTTCATTATTTGGTTTAAGTGTTTAGATATAAATACTTTAATAGAGAAGCCATTTATTATTTCTTTAAAAAATAACAAATACTTTTAATAGTTATTATTTTGTGTTATACGTAAAATAAAATTATTTTTTTTCCTTTTATTTTTAAATTAGAATTAGAATTTTTAATTTATATATAAAATTTCCATAAGTATATATATATATATATATATATATATATATTTTGAATCTAGAGTTAATCATACTTATTTGTAATTATCATTTAATAGGCCTTTAAACATTAGCAATACCGTAATTATAGGAAACTTACCTATATTAGAAATTTATTTTATATTTTTAACATTTTATTTTAATCATAGAAAAATATTTTCTTATTGTTGAGCACATTATATCTAAATATTGTAGTAATATTTTATTATTCTTTTATTTCTTTATGTACTATTTTAAAAAAAAAATTATGAAAGAAAAACTCATCTCAAATTCAAATAATTCTTATAATTTTATTTTCTAAATTAGACCGCAGTTTAAAAAACTACTCTATGCATTTTTTTACCTTTAAGATATGAATTAAGTTTCTAATTTTTATTAGTAAAATTACATATTTTATTTTGTATTTTAAATTTAATTACTATTTTTATTATTTTTATTTTGAACATTTCTTTAAAAAATATATATCTTTGTGTTTGAATACTTAGTTATAATTACGGCATTGCTAATGTTTAAAGGCCTATTAAATGATAATTACAAATAAGTATGATTAACTCTAGATTCAAAATATAGTTTTTTTTTTGGATTGTATTCTTTTCTTATCTATTGAATAATATATATTTGCTAACTAAATTTAGAAAGAAAGATATCAAAAAATAAAATAATTCAACCAATATATATATATATATATATATATATATATAAAGTTCTCTTATGGAAATTTTAACTATAAAATAAAACTTATAATTCTAATTTGAAAATAAAAGGGAAAAAATAATTTTATTTTACGTATAAACATAATAATAACTATTAAAAGTATTGGTTATTTTTTAAAGAAATAATAAATGACTTCTCTATTAAAGTATTTATATCTACACTTAAACCAAATAATGAAAAGAAACAAAAAATAAAAATGAAATAGGAAAATATAAAAATAATGGCGTAGGGGTTTGAACCTTGTACCTCAAGGACAAACTATTTTCACATCTAACCTTCAACCAGTGGGCCGCCCAACCTTTTACTACTTTTAGTGTATAGCGTCGTTAATAAGGGCGCTATACCTGTGTACTTTGACAAAAATTATCGTTAAGGTATAGTGGTCAGTTTTTGAGCGCTATACATACTTTGGTACTTCTTTTTTTCCACCTGTTATTGTTCTATATGTTCAAAATAACCACATTTTGATTCCGGACTCGTTCCTTGCGTGGCCAAAAGGCAAAAGTAAAAAAAGCATCTCCTCTATACCAGCTTTTCTCTTTTGGTTCTTAAAAGAGAAAAGAAGAGTACAAGGGACTGGCGCCTGGCACTGTCTTTTTCTTCAAATAGGCAATGCTCTTATCCATATCGGAAATGTGGCACTTAATGTATGGGAATAACTCAATTTTCAACTATAATACAATTCATTTGCTTCAAATTACTTAATCGGACTGGTTTAGTTACTGTGATCCTTTTCTATTTATTTGATCAGACCAAATTTTGAGTGAGTTGAGTTATATTTATATATTTATTAATTAATTAACTTCAATTGTTTATACTTAATCCATCTTCCTATGAGGGTCAATTTTGACAAATAAAAGATAATGCATCCAATCATTCCAACTCCTATTCATTCAGCAAAAAAGCTTGCTCCTTTCACGCACCTCCACTAAGAGATGCACTATAGTTTGAATAGGAATAAGTAAAAGGTCCTTCTTTTACACGTGCTCTATACACCTAATGTCCTTCTAGAGTATGCTAATTGTCGGTGGCTGCAGACTTGCAACGTAACATAAAACCAAAATAGAATGTTATTATAATGCAGAGAAGAATGCTAATTCTGTTTGTTCACATGCTAATAATCCTAACTAAATGTGTTGTAGTATTTAATTCTCTGTTAAATCCACCATATTTTGATTTTGGACGCGTTGCCACGAGTATATACACTTGAAATTGTTACAAGCATCTTGTACACGGTCAAAATCTCGTGCCCCAACTTTATAGGCTCGAGAAGTTGCATCGAGGGAAAAAGTTCAGAAGAGGTCGAGCTTGGGCTAGAAGTCAGAAATGAGAGGCTCGAAGGTGTAAATGCTCGATGAGCATTTAGGCAGAATGTGATCGAAGTCGAGATAGTGCTGTTATGAATTTGTTACAGAAGGACAAGATTCTCACCACGTTCCCAAAGATCATGGCGTAAATACAGGGATAGATTTGTACGAATTAGTACAAATCCGTACTAGGTGGTTATACTGTTGTACTAATAAGATTCTTTAATGTAAATAGAAATATACCTTATTTATGATTTTCCCTCCTATATATAAGGGGACCTCAATCATTTGTATAGATCATCTAATCATTGGCAATGAATTTACTATCTTACTTTCTCGTTCATCATTCTTCAGAATTATTCTCTAGCTTTACTGCTCTTACTTTACTGTTCTTGCCTTATTGTCCCTTAACCCACCTCGAGGTCACTATGCACGAGGTCCATATTGCCTAAGTAACACTGATTTGGTTCATCAACTCCTTTCATTTATATATCATATTCTGGTTTATAATTTAATTGTTACTTGTATTTTCGAGGTAAACAGTGTGGCGCACACCGTGGGACTAAGGATAATAGTGATTATTTCAGTGCTAATTTTCTGATAACACACGTTATTCTTCACACTTTTTCTTGTCAAAGATTCTTTGATTTCAGGCTAAACATGTCGAACTCAGCAAAGACACTAGTGCATGGTAATGACGGCCTCGGATTCCATGGGAAAATGATAATGCAACAACTTCAGGGACTGGTGCTATAAAGGTCGCAACAAGAAAATCGGACGTATTCAAAATTAAACAAAGGGGCAACGAGATGTTGAGGAAATTTGTATCCTGAGTCCAAATGGAACGAATGGAGTTACCACCAGTCTCCGATGACTGGGTTGTTCAATCTTTCACCCAAGGGCTAAATGAGCGAAGCTCGATAGCATCGAGGCAATTAAAGCAAAACTTGATCGAGTACCCCGCCGTGACTTGAGCGGATGTGCATAACAGATATCAGTCGAAGATTAGGGTCGAAGATGATCAGTTGGGAGCCCCCTCGGGCTCGATTTATCCAAGCAGATTAGGAACAAAAGATTCGAGAGATGCAGAAGGGAGCCAAGACCGAACAAGAAAAGGTATCAGCCATACGCCGAAGAGCGAAGGAACAGTTCGAGGCGCAACGTACCTCAGAATGATCGAAGAGTAGATCGAGGACAGAATTCTCGGGGACTCATGAGTAAGACCGGGTTCGATAGGCACTCAGGGCCAACGGAGGCGCCTCGATTATCAGAATACAATTTTAGCATCGATGCCTCGTGTATCGTCTCAACCGTTGGAAAAATTAGGGATACCAGGTGACCTAAACCCATACAAACTGACCCTTCCCAGAGGAATCCCAACTTGATGTGTAAGTATCACGGTACACATGGGCACAGGACCGAGGATTGCAAACAACTGAGAGAGGAGGTAGCCCGATTATTCAATGATGGGCATCTTCGAGACTTTCTCAAAGATAGGGCCAAGAACCATTTCAGAGAAAGAGGCGCTAATAGAAAGAACAAAACAGAGGAACCTCAACATGTAATTCATATGATCATCAGCGGACTCGACGTCCCACAGGGACCCGTATTCAAACGCACCAAAGTGTCAATCACAAGGGAGAAGCGGACTCGGGACTACATGCCCGAGGACACCCTTACATTCAATAAGGAAGACACCGAGGGCTTGTCTCAGCCACACAACGATGCACTGGTAATTTCTATTCTTTTAAATAAATTTCAAGTTAAATGTATTCTTGTGGATCAAGGTAGCTCGGCGAATATAATCAGAACGAGGGTCGTGGAGCAGATCAGGCTGCTTGACCAAATCATACCAGCGTCTCGAGTCTTGAATCACTTCAACATGGCAAGCGAAACAACGAAGGGGGAAATCATCCTCCTAGTGAATGTGGCCGGAACCATACAAGACACGAATTATCATGTCATTGAAGGTGACATGAGGTATAATGCTTTTCTTGGAAGGTCGTGGATCCACAGCTGAGGGCGGTGCCATCAACTCTTCATCAAATGATGAAGTTCCCAACAAACGATGGCGTAAAAATGGTATATGGAGAGCAACACGCAACGAAGGAGATGATTGCAGTCCATGACTTGACACCAATATTAACGCCCTCTATATTAGAAAAGTCAAGCGCCAAGGACAAACATGTAGCTAAATAGCAATCACATTCTATATCCTCGGTTGAGCCCGAGGAACAAGTGATCGAGGACGAAGAAGAGGACTTCCTTACCCCTCGAGCTTTCGTCGCCCCTGAGGAGTCAGATGCGCCGAAATCCACGGTCGAGGAACTTGAGCAGGTGATATTGATCGAGCATCTGACGGAACGAAAGGTATACCTGGGGGCGAGATTAACCTCCAAACTCAGGAAAACACTCATTCAATTCCTTATCGATAACATTGATTCGTTTGCTTGGTCCCACTTAGATATGACAAGGATCCCACCGAAGATAACCACCCATCGACTGCGTTTCGATCCCAGATTTAAATCGGTGAAGCAAAAGAGAAGGCCCAGTCTGAGGTAAAGCATGCATTCATAAAAGACGAGGTAACCAAACTTATTAAGATAGGGTCCATTAGGGAAGCAAAATACCCCGAATGACTAGCTAATGTAGTAGTAGTCCCTAAAAAGGGAAACAAACTTAGAATGTGTGTAGACTACAAAGACTTGAAAAAGGCATGCCCAAAAGACTCTTTCCCATTGCCCAACATCGTTTGGTCGACTCTACGGCCGACCATGAGATCCTTACTTTTCTCGATTCCTACGGCAAGTACAATCAAATTCGAATGAACCCGGAGGACCAGGAAAAGACTTCGTTTATCACAAAGTATGGAACATATTGCTACAATGTAATGCCTTTCAGACTAAAAAACGCAGGGGCTACGTACCAACGCCTAGTTAATAAAATGTTCGAACATCAGATAGGAAAATCTATGGAAGTTTATATTGATGACATGCTAGTTAAGTCCCTGCGCGCAGAGGGCCATTTGATTCATTTGCAGGCAACGCTCGAGATCTTAAGAAAATACAACATGAAACTCAACCCCGATAAATGCGCTTTTGGAGTTGGCTCGGGCAAGTTCTTAGGTTTCATGGTGTCAAACAGGGGGATCGAGATCAACCCCGACAAAACCAAAGCCATCGAAGAAATCACCATCATGAACAATGTGAAAGTCGTACAACGACTAACCGGACGAATAACTGCGCTAGGCCAATTTATCTCGAGATCATCAGATCGGAGCCATCATTTCTTTTCCCTGCTAAAGAAGAAGAATGATTTTGCATGGACTCTGGAGTGTCAACGAGCCTTAGAAGAGTTAAAACGGTACCTATCGAGCCCACTCTTTCTTCACACTCCGAAGGAGGATGAAAAACTCTACTTGTACTTAGCCGTGTCCGAGGTAGTGGTAAGTGGCGTGCTGGTTCGAAAAGAACAAGGTACACAATTTCCTGTTTATTATGTAAGTCGGACCCTAGGAGATGTTGAAATCAGGTACCCGCATTTAGAAAAGTTAGCACTTGCACTAATAAGTGCATCTAGGAAATTAAAACCATATTTTCAATGCCACTCTGTATCTGTATTGACTACATACCCACTTCGAAATGTCTTGCATAAGACCGAGATGTCGGGCCGATTGGACAAATGGGCCATCGAATGTGGAGGGTACGATATCGAATATCAACCCCAAACGGCCATCAAGTCTCAAATTTTGGCAAACTTCGTGGCTGATTTTACGCCTACTCTCGTACCCGAAGTTGAAAAGGAACTCCTACTAAAAATGGGCACATCCTCGGGGGTATGGACCCTCTTCACAAACGGCGCCTCGAATGTGAAAGGGTCCGAGCTCGGTATTGTTTTAAAACCGCCTACTAGCAATATCATTAGGCAATCTATCAAAACTTCTAAATTGACTAACAATGAGGCCGAGTATGAGGCCATGATTGCAGGTCTCGAACTGGACAAAGGCCTGGGAGCGGAGGTCATTGAGGCCAAGTGTGACTCTCTTTTGGTTGTAAGCCGAATAAATGGAAGCTTCGAAGTTCGAGAAGATAGAATGCAAAGGTACTTAGAAAAACTTCAAGTAACATTGCTCCGCTTAAAAAAATGGACACTGGACCATGCACCTTGAGAGCAGAACATTGCGGCCGATGCACTTGTGAATTCGGGGTCATCGGTCGAAGAAGATGATATCGTCCCGGGAACTGTTATCCAATTGTCGAGGTCTGTGGTCGAAGAAGGCCATGCGAAAATTAATTCAACAAGTTTGACGTGGGATTGGAGGAATAAATACGTCGAATACTTGAAGCACTAAAAGCTCCCCTCGGACCCAAAGGAGCCGAGAGCCTTACGAGCCAAAACAGATCGATTCTCACTCAATGAAAATGGAACGTTAAACAGAAGAACCTTCTACGGACCGCTGGCAGTATGCTTAGGACCGAGAGACACCAATTATGTATTGCGAGAGATCCACGAAGGCACTTGTGGGAACCACTCTGGCGCCGACTCTTTGGTTCGCAAGGTAATTATAGTACTAAGATAGCATGGAAAAAGATACTAAGGAGTTCGTTCGAAGGTGTGATAAATGCCAAAGGTTTGCACCGATGATCCATCAGCCCGGTGAACAACTCCATTCGGTCCTATCCCCGTGGCCATTCATGAAATGAGGGATGGACATCATTGGCCCCCTACCAATGGCGCCAGGTAAAGCTAAATTCATTTTGTTTATGACTGACTACTTTTCAAAATGGGTAGAAGCGCAGGCCTTCGAGAAAATAAGAGAAAAAGAAGTCATTGACTATATATGGGACCACATCGTGTGTTGGTTAGGGATACCCGCCGAAATAGTATGCGACGACGGGAAGCAGTTTATCGGCAGCAAAGTGACAAAATTCTTCGAAGACCAAAAAATCAAAAGGATTCTATCAACACCCTACCACCCAAGTGCAAATGGCCAGGCCGAGTCCACAAACAAAACTATCATTAAAATTTTGAATAAGAGATTGAATGATGCTAAAGGGAAATGGAGAGAGGTATTGCCCGAGGTGTTATGGGCATATCGAGCAACGTCAAAATCAAGCACGGGGGAAACCCCGTTCTCTTTGGTATATGGGTCCGAAGCATTGATTCCGGTCGAGGTCCGGGAACCAAGCGTCATGTTTCAGCATACTTCCGAGGATTCAAACCACGAGGCTATGAACACTTGTCTCGAACTACTAGATTAAAAACATGAAGCCTCACAAGTTCGAATGGCCGCACAGAAGCAAATGATTGAAAGGTATTACAACAGAAAGGAGAATCTTCACCATTTCGGAGTCAGGGACTTAGTTCTAAGCAAAGTCACCCTCAACACTAGAGATCCAAACAAAGGGAAGCTAGGACCCAATTGGTAAGGACCGTACCAAGTCATCGGAGTCGTGGGAAAGGGATCTTACAAACTTAGCACAATGGAAGGCGAGCAATCACCAAACAATTGGAGCATATCACTACTCAAATGATACTATTGCTAAGGTATCACTACTCAGGTGTTCGATTGGAGACATCGAGGCATCCTTCAACTCGAAGACCTTAGGTTTTAAAGCATGCAGTGCACTCGTTTTCCCTTAGATCGGGTTTTATCCCAAATGGGGTTTTCCGGCAAGGTTTTAACAAATCAACATTTATATGCTACCTAAGGGGAATTCAACAACTATTCAAGGCTTCTTTTCAATCAACCTCGAATATCGAGGGGCATCACCCTCGGAGGTTGTACTTTCGAAGAAAACACTTCACGCCAAAGAGGGCCTTGATAGGAGAACTTTTTAATGGTCCAAACGATCAAATGAATTGTGTCCATGTAGAATAGTCGAGCCCCCGACGGCAAAACATGTACGCATGTATCAATTATTCGAAGAAGCATTCTTGCTATATCAAACACTTTGTGTGTCAAAGAAGTATACTATTATACGAGCTTCATACTTATAATTCTACGCTTCATGCTTATAATTCTACGAGAAATGGCTCAAGATCCAGGACGCAAATGCACCCCGAATACTCGAGGACTCTCATCGACTTTCAACACTTCCGAGCCATCGAAAACTCAAACTCATAAGACCCCTAAGAGGCACCCCCTCGATATAAAGGCCAAGGCCACCATACTCGGGGACAGACCTTTCGAACAAGTTCGAAAGGTTATCGGGAAACAAGTCCAAGAGACATACCCGATGGCTACGACCACATTAAAGGCTACGACCATATTAAGGACTACGGCCATATGAAAAGGCTACGACCGAAATTATGCGGCCCGGAGACATTCGACTTCCGCCATAAAACTAAAGGCCTTATATTACTTTGAAAAACTTGTTAAATCAGGCTACCCTCAGCAAAATCAAATGATAAAGGGCTTCGATAAAACCAGCCTTCGAATAATTTAGAGGCTTCGATAAACATCAGCCTTCGAAAAAAACCTCAAGAGGTAGTCAATTATCGTTACACAACGAATCACAAACCGGGTTCCAATCGATCAAACCTTAGAAAAACCCAACGGGTACAAAAAACACATGCTAAGGCATATCAAAATTTCCACCAAGTCTTTTAGCCTAAAAGAGGGAAAAATTATAGCCACTTTAAAGGCAGAATTGACCCTACCTAAAAGAGCCTAAGGGCCAACCTAAAAGAACCTAAGGGCTAATATTAAATCCTAAGGGCCAATATCTAAGAGCATAAGGGCCGAAGCACATGTAGTTCGAGACCTTGCTCTCACTCAGCTCGGACTCAAAATCCGCATCACTTCGAGCCTGCATCCGACCGATTTAAATCTTAGTTCGAGGATTAAACCTTAAGAGGTATTCTGTTATCGCTCATTTATCAAATAAAACCCTAAGGGCTTATTATATTCTATGTCCATGCAAATACGCGGACTGATCATTAGAATTACAACATCAAAATTCTTTTCACAAATTAAGATGAAACAGAGTTTAACACAAAACGACTATGAAGCAAAGAGGTTCTTTATATTCATAAGAGATGATTACAAAATACATTCATAACTCCCGCGAGGGACCCTTAAACAAAAACAAAAAACAAAAAGAACCTAATCTATTTCGGGGCCACTTGCTCGGAGGCAACATCCCCAGGAGTTGTATCTTCGGTAGCTTTATCTTCACGGACCTCCTCCTCCTCGGGGACTTCATCTTTGTCTCCCTCACTCTCAGAGCCGCTTGCAGAATCCTCATCATCGATTTGTTGTTGATGGGCCTTCGCCAACTCGGCTCAAAGATCGACGATCTTCCTCTCTTTTTGGCATAGAGAGCCTTAAGGCCATCCATCTCTGCGACGAGCTTTTTGAACTCAGCTTCGCACCGGGAAAGCTCAGCCCGAGACTTGGAAAATGCTTGGTTATAAAGAGACACAACCTTCTCACAAATAAAAGGAGTCAGGTTTAGGAGGGCAAAATATCAAACTCGAAATGTGATTATGAGGACAACGCGTACCGGCTTGCAAAGCTTTTCGGCCTCGTCAAAAATTGAACGAGGCATCAAGATCGGATCCCTCCTCGATTCCCGCAAGGTACTCCCGAAAGATGTCGTTCTCCCCGTGGGACGTTCCTACATCCAGAGTCCTCATGTCCTGGGCATCCCGTATTTGCCCCTTAGAGAACATCGAGCCATGCGGAGAATCATCCACATCGATTACCCCGAATAATTCACTTGGGGAATTCTCCCGTCTTTGGATGGCCTCAGAATTGGGCTCTCCAAGTTCATCATCCAAGTTCCCCCCGGGACGAGGCACACTCTTGTCACTTGACGGCTCCGGGACTTTGCTCGAGCTCCCCTCAGAAATATCTTCGGCTCGAGACTGAACCGTATCGGCCGCCTTAGGTTCAGCGGCCTTCGAAGCATCAATGCTTCCTCTTTTCCGAGCTACTAATGGGCGGTCATCATCTTCTCCCTCTGTGTCGTCTCTCTCTTCGTCCTCAACACGAAGACGTTCAACCATTTCTTGAGATAAGGTCACAATATCGGCCTTAGGCTTTCAAAGCTTGCTTTTCTTTGGCTTCGGGGAGTTCTCTAGTGACCCCTTCTTCCTTTTATTTTCCTTGGTGGGCTTTGGGACTTCTTCCTCACCAAGCGGGGGAGAACTCATTAAAATGACGTCTCCAAGGCCTGCATGAAAACGAATGTAAGTATCTCGCTAAGGAACATAGGTGTGCAAATAATAAAAACTCACCATGGTATTTGGCCTCCCATCGACCTTTGGTCAAATCATGCCAGTTGCGCTCGGCGTAGGAGGAAGTAGAGGCCAGTCGCCGAACCCAGCCCGGGAGGTCCAGAACCGCACCAGGAAACCAAGCGACAGCTGCATCATTATAAAGGGATTAGTTCGAGAGAAACCAGGGACATCGGAGTATTAAATCACTATCGATAAAGCCTATACTTACGTTTCATGTTCCATTCCTCGGGGAATGGCGTCCTTTCAGCAAGAATCAGGTCGGAGGTCCTGATTCGGACAAAGCGGCTCATCCACCCTCGGTCCTTGTCTTCATCGATGCTGGAGAAGAAAGACTTCGAGGATCGGCGTTACAACTTTATCAGGCCACCTCGATAAAGGTGAGGGCTGTATAGCCTGATCAGATGGTCGAGGGTAAAAGATATCCCCTCGACCTTGCTCGAGAAGTACCTAATCAAGTTAACGATTCGCCAGAAGGAGGTGTAAATTTGACCAAGCGTCACTTGATATTGTTGGCAAAAGGTCGAGAATCACTGGATCTATGGGGGGCAGAGAAGGTCTACTGAACCTAGGGTGAATGGATAAGTATACACGCTCAGGTACCCTGCTTTGTGAGTAGTAATATCCTCTTCGGGGGAAGGGATCTCCACGTCTTTATTCCCTCAATTACAGTCCGCCTTCACCTGCTCGAGTTCAGCTCTGGTTATAAAACTGATATATAGAGACAAAGGTTCACATCGACCCTGGACAGAAGCAGGCCTGTCGATTTTGAAGTAGGAAGATGTTTCGCACGGCCCGGGGATGCACTCCTTGATGCGAGGTGGCACCACTACTTTACTTTTGGACTACCGTGATGACGAAGAAGCTTTCTCTTTCTGAGGAACGGTCTTAGAAGTTTTAGCCATTGATGTTGAGAAATTCAGAAAGGAAGAAGAAGTTGAGGATGGAATAAGAACAATAAGGATAAACGCAGAGAGAAGAAGTTAATGTGAGTTTAAGAATGCTTTGGAAAGTAAAATTTGCAAAGTGATAAGTTGAAGTATTTATAGAGGTTACCTAGGCGTGTTGAGGATGCCAAAACGACTGACCATCAACCCCTTTAATTAATGGCCTTTGGAAAGCCGTGCAGATGCGACCTTTCACAACCTTTTAGTCACACCAGTTGCTGACATCACGAGACAGACATCATGGTTGGGGCATCGAAGGGTCGAGAATCAAATCGTTTCTTATCATTGCATTCTAAAAAACACGAGGACTATCTGTATACGGGCAAAATTTTGTGCCCCGATTTTGTAGGCTCGAGAAGTTGCATCGAGGGTAGAAGTTCATAAGAGGTCGAGCTCGGGCTCGAAGTCGGAATGAGAGGCTCGAATTTAGGCAGAATGTGATCGAATCCGAGATAGTGCCATTAGGAGTTTGTTACAGAAGGACAAGATTCTCGCCACATCCCCAAAGATCATGGCGTAAATTCCGTGATAGATTTGTACGAATTAGTACAAATCCGTACTAGGTGGTTATACAACAGTACCAATAAGATTCTTTACTGTAAATAGAAATGTACCTTATTTAGGGTTTTCGCTCATATATAAAGGGGACCCCAATCATTTGTAAATATCATCTAATCATTGGCAAAGAATATACTATCTTACTTTCTCGTTCATCATTCTTCAGAATTATTCTCTAGCTTTACTGTTCTTACTTTACTGTTCTTGCCTTATTGTCCCTAACCCACCTCGAGGTCACTGTGCTCGAGGTCCATATTGCATAAGTAACACTTGTTTGGTTCACCTAACTCCTTTCATTTATATATCATATTCTTATTTATTAATAGCTTTGAACTAGGTCACGCGTGTTTAAAACCACAAATTAAATTTAATTGTTACTCGTATTTTCGAGAGGAACACATCTCTTAAATCACAATGGGCATATAGCCTTAAGGTTCTTCTTCAGATCTTACCCTTCTGTAAAAGTCATAAGTTAATAAATTGGAAACGAAGATTGGAACTGACCTTGGTCAATGGGGAGCCCACCTAAGAACACATATCTCTTCTGATGAATGATCAGTTCTGCGTTTCACAAGTTGGCACGTAATTTCTTAATTAACCAGGAATCATAAGAGGGTACCACATTCCTCAATATCTACATAGAGACAATAATAGCATTTATTAGCCATGATTTTTGCTATTACTGGTCAGTCCCTATCTAGCTTAAGAGAAACTACTACCTTCCTCCAAAAAAAATAATTTTTGTAGAGTTTGGAGAGTCAACATATTAGATTTTCAGTAGCGATCCATACTCAAATATTTTCCTTTATAAAACATAAAATTTAAATATTTACAAACTATATGAAAAGTACTATAACAGTTTGTTTGGAGGGTCGTTACCTATTGTATTATATCGTATTGTTACTTTAAATACAATGTTTGTTTTGGTTGTTACTTAAATTTTATTGTTTCGTCGTTACGTAACGACGAAACGTGCTACTTTATGTAACGACCGATTTGGTGTGATTGCGTCGTTATCTTTTTTTTTTTATCTCATCTCACCCTTCACTATTACGAAATAATTTTATTTTATCATTTACTCTATCTTTTTATATATTAAATATATTTCACATCATAAATTTTCTTTATAATATTCTAAAATTTATTCTTCATATTGCTGGTGCATGATATCACGAAACAACGGCAAACGATACAATTTATTCAAATATTGTATTCATCAAATGATACAGTACAATATAATACAATACGTTACGATGCATTATGAAACAGCGTGAAACAATCCTCCAAACAAGTTGTAAGTAATAATTTTCATATTTTAAAATATATACGAAAAACTTATCAAAGAGAAAAAACTATTTTATTCCTTAGTAGTCACTGGAAAGGCGCAACCAGTTCTTATCTGGCTAGTCACCAAAAAATGGGAACTTTACATTGCTGGTGCCAGTAGCTAAAAGTTAAAACATTAAATCCTCCATAATTTGAAATATTAAGCTTTTTGGATCTTATTGAAATGATCATTTTTACTATATTTGAATCTTGTATTTTGGTGGGTCCGGAACCAAAATGTGGTTATTTTGGACATGTAGAACAATAATAGGTGGGAAAAAAAGAGAGTACAAAAGTATGTATAATGCCCAAAAACTGGGCGCTAATAGCGCCCAGTTTTTGGGCGTTATACAAACAAAAAAAAAAGTACATAGGTATAGCGCCCTTATTACCGGTGCTATACACTAAATGCACTAAAGTCTGGGTGGCCCACTGGTTGAAGGTTAGATGTGAAGATGATTTTGTCTTTGAGGTACAAGGTTCAAACCCCACCAATATTTTTATATTTTTCTATTTCTTTTCCATTTTTTGTTTCTTTTCATTATTTGGTTTAAGTGTTTAGATATAAATACTTTAATAGAGAAGTCATTTATTATTTCTTTAAAAAATAAACAATACTTTTAATAGTTATTATTTTGTGTTATACGTAAAATAAAATTATTTTTTTTCCTTTTATTTTCAAATTAGAATTATAAGTTTTATTTTATAGTTAAAATTTCCATAAGAGAATTTATATATATATATATATATATATATATATATATATAGGTTGAATTATTTTATTTTTTTAATATCTTTCTTTCTAAATTTAGTTAGCAAATATATATTATTCAATAGATAAGAAAAGAATACAATCCAAAAAAAAATTATATTTTGAATCTAGAGTTAATCATACTTATTTGTAAGTATCATTTAATAGGCCTTTAAACATTAGCAATACCGTAATTATAACTGAGTATTCAAACACAAAGATATTTTTTTTAAAGAATTATTCAAAATAAAAATAATAAAATTTAAAATACAAAATAAATTTCAAATTATATGTAATTTTACTAATAAAAATTAGAAACTTAATTCATATCTTAAAGGTAAAGAAAATGCATAGAGTAGTTTTTTAAAAATGCGGTCTAATTTAGAAAATAAAATTATAAGAATTATTTGAATTTGAGATGAGTTTTTCTTTCATAATTTTTTTTTGAAAATAGTACATAAAGAAATAAAAGAATAATAAAATATTACTACAGTATTTAGATATAACGTGCTCAACAATAAAAAAATATTTTTCTATGATTAAAATAAAATGTTAAAAATATAAAATAAATTTCTAATATAGGTAAGTTTCCTATAATTACGGTATTGCTAATGTTTAAAGGCCTATTAAATGATACTTACAAATAAGTATGATTAACTCTAGATTCAAAATATAGTTTTTTTTTTTTCCTTTTATTTTCAAATTAGAATTATAAGTTTTATTTTATAGTTAAAATTTCCATAAGAGAATTTATATATATATATATATATATATATATATATATATAGGTTGAATTATTTTATNGTTTTATTTTATAGTTAAAATATCTATAAGAGAATTATATGTATATATATATATATATATATATACATATAATTCTCTTATAGATATTTTAACTATAAAATAAAACTTATAATTCTAATTTGAAAATAAAAGGAAAAATAATAATTTTATTTTACGTATAACACAAAATAATAACTATTAAAAGTATTGGTTATTTTTTAAAGAAATAATAAATGACTTCTCTATTAAAGTATTTATATCTAAACACTTAAACCAAATAACAAAAAGAAACAAAAAATAGAAAAGAAATAGGAAAATATAAAAATGTTAGTGTAAGGGTTTGAACCTTGTAACCCAAAGACAAAACCATCTTCACATCTAACCTTCAACCATGGGCCGCCCAGGCTTTTAGTGCATTTAGTGTATAGCGCCGGTAATAAGGGCGCTATACCTGTGTACTTTTTTTTTTTGTATAACGCCCAAAAACTGAGCGCTATACCTTAACGACAAAAATTACCGTTAAGATATAACGCTCAGTTTTTGGGCGTTATACATACTTTTGTACTCTTTTTTTTTTTTACCTATTATTATTCTACATGTCCAAAATAATCATATTTTGGTTCCGGACCTGTATTTTGGTGAAGGAAAAATCTTGTGATCTGTCTCCGTCACTCTCTACTTTTGTTTTACTAGCTAGTTAGCTATTGTAATGCTTACTTCACTATCATCACCAAATACTAATGCTGCTCAAATTTCGGAGAGGGATCATATCACTATCAATTTTACTTAAATTAAAAAGCCAAGTAGCAGTATTAAATTTTTATACGTTAACTTGATGTTTCTTAACTAATATTATCAAACATAATTCTAGTTACTTGGCTATCATATTGAAGCAAACACTGTATCATCTTTTTGGACCAAATTTTATGAGCGGTCATTCAACTTTGTGTTCATTAAGCAAAAAACTATTTTTCTTTTTTTTTGTTACGTAAAAACCATTCAACTTTGTGTTCATTATCCAAAAGTTATTTTTCTTTCTTTTTTAAACAAAAAATATTTTACTTGGGTCTATTTATCACAAAATTAACCAATGCCAGATTTAATAATACTTTTACTTGAAAAGTATATTATGTCCTTGACATTAATCCTCTCATTTATGTAATACCATCTAAATTATATACTATATAATGTCTTTTTACCTAAGTATTTTACTTAAAATTAAAATAACTTTAATTATTTTATTTGTTAATTTTATAATATATCCATACATTTAATTTTTTCATGCCACTCAATTTGTTTAATCATATTCAGGCATGAACATATTTTAAATATAAAAATGATAAAAAAATATTTATTAATATTTATTTAAAATAATAAAACAAATTTGTTTAACAAATGATATTTTATATAGTCAATAAAAATTTAAAAAAAAAGGTTTCAAAGATATTTGTGTTTAATATTAAATTTTTTAAAGCTTTATCCGTGTATATTATTTATTTGAAAGTATTAATCTGATGTGTCATAATATGGATATTTTATTTATTAAAATTGTCACGACCCGAAATTCTCACCGCCGGAACCGTGATAGCCATTTCTTTCCATTTTTAGTAATTATTAGTAAACATGCAAAATGAAGCGAAATAAATGTAAAGATGTATAGATATTGATTACTTTTACATACTACTTCTACCCAGAAATTCGGTGTCACAATTCACGAACACACTATGATTTTCTACAAATATTTATCTGAAAGAAATTACAACTGTTTTGGAAATAAAGAAAATAGCAAATATAGAAATGTAGGAGGGGACGCCAGGGCCTGCGGATGCCAGCAGGTCTACCTTGGGTCTCAAAACCGTGTAACTTGAAGCCAACCTCTCAATCATCCACTACCTGCACTGAAATCTGCACAGGAAGTGCAAAGTGCAGTATCAGTACAACTGACCCCATGTACTGATAAGTGCGGAGCCTAACCTCGACGTAGAAGTGACGGGGCTACGACGGGACACTCACAATATAAGCTGCAGACAATGAATAATAAGATAGAAAAGAAAGCAGTATAATATAAAAGCAGTAACCTGCAGGTACAAATACAGAACTCAAGTATCTTATCGGTATTCAGCTATAACTAATCCTTAAGTGAAATGCCAAACTACCGAATAACTTACACAATCGAAGAAAAATACATAAACACATAAACTGATGCAGCATCCTGATCTCATCGTACAAATCAAAATCCACCCTTATTCCTTCTTGATAACATAAATAAAAAAATATAAGTAAATTATTGTGGCGCGCAACCCGATCCCACCATATCATAATACTACAATCAGGATTCACCCATATACCACCACATTCCACCCTTATTGCACTTTGTTGCGGCGTGCAACTCGATCCCACTGTACGATTCACCCTTATTCCTCCTCAATATACCACCCTTATTCCACATGTTCCGACGTGCAATCCGATCCCATCGTTTTCATATCATTTACACAGGATGTATAGAAGTTTTACAAGATTAGCACAAGACCCTTACCAACACTTCAAATTTATAACAAGGCGACTGGGAATCTTATAATTAATAAAACTCTACACAAATAATACTACTCAGCGAGACCAAACCAGGATATCACAAAAATATCGATAAGAACAACTTAAGCAAATAAGAGGGAACAATGATTCTAAGGATTAACAAATATCTTCAACAAAGGTAGCACAATATATAACATTTAGCAATTTGGCATGAAATTACAAGTAGATATGTAACAATTAAAGCAGGAAAGAAACAATATATAGAGAATGGAGAGGAACATGCAAAAACAGATAATTTTGCGGCGCGTAGGTACTCGTCACCTCACGTATATGCCTCTCACATGATTAATCATATAGCAATTAATACAAAAGTTCCTAAACCCTCAAGTCAAGGTTAGACACAACACTTACCTCGATCCACATGCCACTCACTGCTCAATTATCGTTTTTCCTCTAGATTCCACCTACAAGCCGCTCGTATCCAGCCATAATTAACTTAATAACATTAAATATTTCTAAAAAAATCAATTTCAATACATAAATTTAGGTTTTCCAAACTTTCTCCCAAAAAGTCAGAAATCGACCTCGGGCCTGCTTGGTCAAAACTAGAGGTTCGGACCATAACCCATTCAACCATTCATCTCGATCCCGAATATGTAATTAGTTTCGGAATCTGACCCCAAATTGAGGTCTAAATCCCCAATTTGCAAAAAAATCCCAATTCTTCCAAAATCCCTAATTTCTACCGTGAACACCCTAGATTTAGGTTGAAATTTCATGAAATACAATGGGTAATCGAAAGAAAATAGTTTGGAATTACTTACCAATACTTTGGGAAAGAAATTGTCTCTTGAAAATCGGCCCTAGGTCTTTTAGATTTTGAAAAATTGAAGAAATGGCTTGAGTCCCGCTTTGGGACTGTTTTATGAACTGGGCGACAGTGTTCATTGCGTTCGCGTGAACATTGTCGCGTTGAATAAGAGAAAGTCTTAAGTGGCCTACGCGATCGCGAGTAACTGGACGCGTTCGTGAAGGTCTATCCCCACTGACTTTCGCGTTCGCGTATAGTTACTTCATCTCCCAATCCAGCCCCAGCTAAAGCTACGCGTTCGCGTGAGACAGGTCGCGTTTGCGTAGAGCAATCCCCCCTAGTGCTCCACGTTCGTGACCATAGTCCCGCATTCGCGTAGAGTAAAATCCTTCCCCAGACCAATCCCTTTCGTGATCGCGTGAGTGGATTCACGATCGCGGAGCACAAAGTATCAGGACGCCAGTAGCAGCAAAACGCACCAGATTTCTAAGTTTCAAACTACCCGTAGCCTATCTGAAACTCACCCGAGTCCTCAGGGCTCCAAACTAAACATGCAAAGAAGTCTAAAACAATCATACGAATTTGCTCATGCGATCAAATCGCCAAAATAACACCTAGAACTACGAATTTAGCATCATATCACATCAAATTCTCAAGAAAACTTTAAAATTCCTATTTTCCCATCCGGACGTCCGAATTACGTCAAATCAGTTGTGTTTCTCACAAAAATTCATAGATATGGTATAAATATTATTTTGGACCTGCACCGAGCTACGGAACCCAAATACGGGCTCGATACCAACAAGATCAAACATCAACCAAATTCTTAAAATCATTAGATTCTCAATCTTTCAATTTTTAACAAAAAATCATATCTCGAGCTAGGGACCTCGAAATTCGATTCTGGGCATACGCCCAGGTCCCATATTTCAAAACACGAGTCCGTCAAAACACGGGTCCGTCAAAACACGGGTCCGAATCCGTTTACTCAAAACGTTGACCAAAGTCAACT
The DNA here is from genome assembly GCA_005239495.1 of Nicotiana undulata. Classification (NCBI taxonomy): domain Eukaryota; kingdom Viridiplantae; phylum Streptophyta; class Magnoliopsida; order Solanales; family Solanaceae; genus Nicotiana; species Nicotiana undulata. Next base: position 24,041 of record ML258705.1, on the reverse strand, counting down.
AAAATCAATTTTTAAGGCCAAAAATTATTATTTTCATCAACTTACAACATACCGTTTTCCAGAAACACGCCCGGACTGCGCACACATATCGAGGAGGGTAAAAATGAGATTTTAAAGGCTAAATAGAGCAAAATTGAGTTCTAAAACATAAGATGACTTTTTCGTTCATCGTATTCTCCACCTCTAAAATAACCGCTCGTCCTTGAACGGACATAGAGAAGTACCTGAACTGGTGAATAGGTGTGGATATATACTCTGCATGCCCGACTCGGACTCCCAAGTAGCTGCCTCAACAGGATGACCTTTCCACTTCACTCGAACTGAAGGATAACTCGTTGACCTCAAGTGACGAAGTTGCCGGTCTAGAATAGCCACCGGCTCCTCCTCATAAGTCAAATCCTTGTCCAACTAGACAGAGCTGAAATCTAACACGTGGGACAGTCACCATGATACTTCTGGAGCATGGACACATGGAATACTGGGTGAATTGATGAGATACCCCGGAGGCAATACAAGTCTATAAGCCACCTCTCCCACTTTATCGGGAATCTCAAAAGGCCTGATATATCTAGGGCTCAACTTGCCCTTCTTCCTAAACCTCATGACACCCTTCATGGGTGACACCCGCAACAACACTCTCTCCCCGACCATGAATACCACATCACGAACTCTACGATTGGCATAAATCTTTCGCCTGGACTGAGCTGTGTGAAGTCGATCCTGTATAATCTTGACCATGTCCAAGGCCTCCTGAACTAGATCAATACCCAACAACCGAGCCTCCCCCGACTCGAACCACCCAACTGACGACTAACATCGTCTACCATGTAATGCCTCATAGGGAGCCATTTGAATGCTCGACGGGTAGCTATTGTTGTAGGCGAACTTTGTAAGGGGCAAGAACGTATCCCACGATCCTCCGAAGTCTATAACACAAGCGTGGAGCATATCCTCCAAGATCTGAATAGTACGCTCGGATTGCTCGTCCGTTTGAGGATGAAATGATGTGCTCAGCACAACCTGCGTACCCAACTCACGTTGTACTGCCCTCTAGAAGTGCAAGGTGAACTGCGTTCCTCGATCAGAAATAATAGACACGGGCACACTGTGAAGACGGACGATCTCACAAATATAAATTTCTGTCAAACGCTCTGAAGAATAGGTAACTGCCATATGAATGAAGTGTGCTGACTTAGTCAGCCTATCCACAATGACCCAAACGACATCGAACTTCCTCGTAGTCCTTGGGAGTCTAACAACAAAGTCCATAGTGATACGTTCCCACTTCCACTCAGGAATCTCTATCTGCTGAAGCAAACCATCGGGTCTCTGATGCTCAAACTTCACCTGCTGATAATTCAAGCACCGAACTACATAAGCAACTATATCCTTATTCATCCTCCTCCACCAATAATGTTGCCGCAACTCCTGGTACATCTTGGCGGTGCCCAAGTGAATAGAATACCGAGAATTGTGGGCCTCCTCAAGGATCAACTCACGAAGCCTATCAACATTATGCACACATGCACGACTCTGGATCCTCAAGACCCCGTCACCTCCAAGTGTAACCTGCTTGGCACCACCGTGCCATACTGTGTCCCGAAGGACCAACAAATGAGGGTCATCATACTGCCGATCTCTGATATGCTCAAACAAGGAAGATCGAGCGACTGTGCAGGCTAGAACACAACTGGGCTTTGAAATATCCAACCTCACCAACTGATTGACTAATGTATGAATATCTGATGCTAGCGGCCTCTCACCAATAGGAATGAATGCAAGGCTACCCATACTTGCTGCCTTCCTACTCAATTGTGTTGGCCACTACATTGGCTGTAATGACCCGACCGGTCGTTTTGAGCTCTAGTGCGTCGTTCGATGGTTTTAGGCCTTGAGAAGCTTCACTTAAGGTATTATGACTTGTAAGCATGGTCGGAACTAGAATTACGAAAGTTCAGAGTTAATTTGGAAAGAGAATTCTCATTTTGAAAATTTTAAGTTAGAAGAATTACTAAGGTTGGATTTTTGAGTAAACAACCTCAGATTCGAGATTTGAAGGTTCCAGTAGGTTCGCATGATGATTTCGAACTTGGGCGTATGTTCAGATCGGATTTTGGATGACCCGGGAGCGTTTCAGCGTCTATTGTGGAAGTTGGCATTTTGGAAGAAATTCATAAATTTGGGTTGAAGTGCATTTCAATGCCATCGATATCCGTTTGGGATTTTGAGTTTAGGAATAGCTCCGTATGGTGATTCTAGTATTGGGAGAGAGCCTGGAAGTGGATTTGGAGGTCTGTAGGTTATTTGGGGTCACTTGGCGAAAGTTAGAAATTTGAAGGTTTTTGAGAAGTTTGGCCGGAAGCAGACCTTTTGTTATCAGGGTCGGATTTTGATTCTGGGAGTTGGAGTAGGTCCTTAATGTTGAATATGACTTTTGTGCAAAATTCGAGGTCAATCGGAGGTGATTTAATAGGTTTTGGCTTCGAATGTTGAACTTTGAAGTTCATTAAGCTTGTATCAAATTGCGATTCGTGATTTCGATGTTGTTTGATGTGATTTCAAGGCTCGGATAAGTTCATAATGTGTTTTGGAACTGTTTGGTGTAATTAGACGGGGTCTCGGGGGCCTCGGGTTGATTTTGGGTGGTTAACGGATCAAATTTGTAATTTGAAAAAGAATTGAGGCAGCTGATATCTGGTGTACCTGCACTTGCGAGGTGTTGGCTGCATATGCGGAGGGCGCATGTGCGACATTGGAGTTGCAGGAGTGGAGCAGGCCGGCCAGGTTAAGGCCCTCATGTGCGGAGCTTTTGGACGCATCTGCACAAGCGCAGAAGCAAAAAGCTCTCGCAGAAGCGGAAGAAGGCGCAAAAGCGGAAGGGTGTCCCGCACCTGCGAAGCCACAGGTGCGGCTATTGGACCATAGGTGCGAAGGTCGGGGCTGGGCAGTGTGTTCTTTAAAAACGAGGGCTTGACTCATTTTTACTTCATACATTCCCCCTGAAATAAAATTGGCTTTTTTCTTGAGGAAGGTCCAATTGCTTTTATTTCCTCCATGAGAGCCGGTCTTGGAGAGAGTTTGGAGCTCATTCTTCATCATCAATGTCAAGGTAACTGGTTCCCACTTATTATAAATTAAATAACGGTTTGTATAGGGATTTAAACATGGAAATTAGTATAAATTAGGGGGGGGGGGGGTTGGTAGAAAACCTAGAATTTGGTATTTAGGATTTTGACCACGAATTTGGGCATGGAATTGGGAATAAATCATACATTTGAGTTCATAAGGTTATGGGTAATGATTATCTTCGAAATATTTTGGAATCCGGGCATGTGGGCCTAAGGGTGATTTTTATCGACTTTTAGAACAGAAATGGAATTTGTTATAAATTGGATTATAAGGAGTATTCGAGTATATATTCATGGATTTGAACATTTATTTACTAGTTTTGGAGCATTGGTTATAGCGATCGGGGTTATTGGAAAGTCTTGGGAGCCGGAGAAGGAACTTCAGAGCGAGGTAAGTCTCATTTTTAACCTTGTAAGAGAGAATTAACCTCATTGGTGAACTAAATTATTATGTGCTTCTATTTGTGGGGCCTATGTGCGCATGAGGTGACGAGAGTACGTACGTAGCTACTAGTTATGCCTATGTCCGGGTAGTTTTAGGCTTACATCATGCCTTGTTGATATTATTATTGCTTTATGTTTATGGTTTGCCTTGAGAAGGAGCGGGATTGATCATGCCTATCAAATATTTTTGAAAGGAGTCGAAATATTTATAAAAATGGGGATCTTGAAAGCTTTCATTGAAATTTCATATTTTGAAAAGAATGAAAGAATACTTTAATAACTTGAGAAATCTATGTGTAACCGTGTTGCATGAATGATTCACGAGTGGGGTAATTCTCTTAAATTATCTTTTACTACGTCGCAAGTATGATTCGCGAGCAGGGTAGTTCCTTTAAATTTATATTTGACCGTGTCACATGAATGATTCGCGAGCGGAATATCTCCTTCTACTACTCTTATGGGATCGGGTCATTCGCCTCGGCAGGATTTATGTACCACACTATCATGGGGGTGGGCCGTTCGCCTCGGCAGGTTAATAGATGCATCAATGGTTTGCTTAGTTCAACCCTCTGCAGTGCACAATTTACTTTTATGTTGGATCGGGTTGTACGCCTCGACATTTCCTATATATATTATCCTCATGGAATCGTGCGTAACATTTGGCAAGAAGCCAGTATATCTGAGGGGTTTTCCCCTGATTTGAATTATGACATTCTCTTTGATGGAATCAATTATATATATATATACACATATATATGCTCCGGTTACAGAGGTAATTTTCTAGTTGAGAGTTTGAGTAAAAATTGTGAAGAGTGAAATTGTACCTCGTATTTTATACATTTTTATTCCATATGTTTACTCTGTTTCATATTTATTCATTTCTTTACTGTACCTGATATTATTGGACCACTAGTAAGTTTCAGAGTCGACCTCTCTTCACTACTTCTTCGAGGTTAGATGGGATACTTACTAGGTACACTGAGGAAGCCTGTTTTATATGTTATTATGCTTTCCTCGGCTTTGGGGGTCTCAACTTGCACTGCCTCCTCCCAATGACAATCTGTATTCACTCTCTCCACTTTGGATATTATGCTGATATATCTAGACATTGGCTCGCATTAGCCCGGTGTGTTAGGGGGTCTATGGATGGTAAGATCAGCAGTTGTATCAAAGTCACCAGGGATGCATTGTTTGATGCTCGGTGGCATCTTATCTTTGCCCTTGGACGGGCGTGAAGAAGAAGAGGTGTCTTCTTTCTGGGGTACCGTTTTGGAAGTCTTAGCCATAACTATAATGAAGTGTTTAAGAGAAAAGGTGAAGAAGCAAGCACATAAGGAAGATGAATGCAAAAGAAGTTGGAAGATAGCTCTAGAAACTTGAAGATGGTTGTAAAAGTATGAATGGAAAGCATTTGGGGTATTTATAGAATCCGTCTGAGTATGGTTTAGGGAGTTGAAGAGTTGAACCAAAACTGTTCATGGGTCTCTTGATAATTGGGCCGATAGCGACCTCCGTGCAGCCTTTGAGTCATGCCATTTAATGCTCTGACAGGCTGACGTCACGATGGGGATATCGAAGAGGCAAGTCTTCAAGACCGTTTCTTATCATTTTATTCTAAGAAACGCGGGGATTATCTGTATACGGCTAAAATCAGAGAGGCCAATTTTATATTTATTATGGCATTTCGTAGCCCATTTGCAGAAGGCTCGTGGTACAACTCGAAGCACGACCTCGAGTATTCCCTATGATCGATCTAGGGGCAATGCAAATCGGTGACTGTAGTGAGCGAACGGCTCATGGGCGCAGTTGACCAGGTCTGCAAGGATAGTACAAGTATGTACGGTGACATTAAATAGCGGTACTAGCTTCATATCTTTATAATAAATACTTATGTACTATGTTAGGATTCCCCCTCCTATATAAAGGGGACCCTTATTATTTTTTGCACACATGATGTTGAATACAAGAAACAAGAACATTCTCCATTATTGATTCCTTTGGTTTATTTCTTATATTTACTTCGTTTCATTTACCGTTCTTCATTTATTATTCATCATTGATAAAAAATAGCTGCCTTCAAGGCCCTTAGCACTATTAGACCTTCATTGATAATTCACCACTGCCCCTGACCCTCGACCTCGGGGCCCTATCTCGACCAACTCGAGACTCAGATAAGCACACTGCTTCGACTTCGAGGCCTTTCCTTGGCCAACTCGAAACCTTGATTCACGGTAAGTCGGTTTTCTTAACTCACTGCTCTTAAGCTCTTATTTCACTTTCTTCACTCAACATTTAACATCTATTGACTAAACGACTAGTGCTAAATTGAATCACGTATTTTTAGGACCACATAATCAAATGTAATTGTAATTACCATTTTCAAGGTAAACACAAGTCCCTCAATAAACCTCCCCAGCCTCTCTCTTTCTCACTGTAGGAAGAAAAAGAATAGCATGATGGGCCAAATCCACAAAACAGGTCTCATACTGAGTAACAATCATGCTGCTCTGCTGGAGACGCTCGAACTGACAGCGGCGCACCTTTCTCAAGGTAATAGGCAGAAAATTCTCTAAGAAGATATGTGAGAAATGGTCCAAAGTAAGAGCAGGTGACCCAGCTGTTCTGGTCAACAACTAATCCTTCCACCAATTTCGGCGGAACCAGTCATCTGAAAAGCAGCAAAGTCGACCCCATTGGTCTCCAATATACCCATGTTCCGAAGAACCTCGTGACAACTGTCAAGATACTCCTGGGGATCCTATGAAGTAGCACCACTAAAATGGTCTGGAAAGAGCTTGGTATACCTATCCAATTCACCCTTATTCCTCCTCAATATACCACCCTTATTCCACCTGTTGCGACGTGCAACCCGATCCTTTTCATATCATTTACACAGGATGTATAGAAGTTTCACAAAATTAGCACAAGGACCTTACCAACACTTCAAATTTATAAAAAGGCAACTGGGAATCTTATAATCAATAAAACTCTACACAAATAATACTACTCAGCGATACCAAACCACGATATCACAAAAATGCCGATAAAAACAACTTAAGCAATTAACGGGGAACAATGATTCTACGGAATAAAAAATATCTTCAACAAGGGGAGAATAATATCTAACATTTAGCAATTAGACATGAAATTACAAGTAGACATGTAACAATTAAAGCAGGGAAGAAATAATATATAGAGAACGGAGAGAAACAGGCAAAAACAGATAATTTGGCGGCACATAGGTACTCGTCACCTCACGTATACGCCGCTCACATGATTTATCATATAACAATTAATGCAAAGGTTCCTAAACCCTCAAGTCAAGCTTAGAAACAACACTTACCTCTATATTACACCTCAAAACTGCTCGTATCTAGCCATAATTAACTTAATAACTCAAATATTGCTAAAGAAAGCAATTTCTATACATAAATTTAGGTTTCCCAAACTTTCCCCCAAAAAGTCAAAAATCGACCCCGGGCCCGCGTGGTTAAAACTCGAGGATCATACCAAAACTCATTCACCAATTCATCTCTGCGCCCGAATATGTAATTAGTTTCGGAATCCGACCCAAATCGAGGTCTAAATCCCCAATTTGCAAGAACTCCCAATTCTTCCACAATCCTTAATTTCTACCATGAATATCCTAGATTTTAGGTTGAAATTTCATGAAATGCAATGGGTAATTGAAGGAAAATTGAAAAAATGGCTTGAGTCCCGTTTTGGTATTATTTTATGTACTGGGAGACAGTGTTCATCGCGTTCGCGTGAACACTGTCATGTTCGCGATGAGCAGGAACAGAGTGGCCTACGCGATTTCCAGTAACTAGACGCGTTCGCGAAGGTCTATCCCCCTTGACCTTCGCGTTCGCGTATAGTTACTTCATCTCCAAACCCAGGCCCAGCTAAAGCTACGCGTTCGCGTGAGACGGGTCGCGTAGAGCAATCCCCCCAGTTCTCCGCGTTCGTGGCCATAGTCACGCGCTCGTGTAGAGTAAACTCCTTCTCCAGCCCAATCCCCTTCGCGATCGCGAAGCACAAAGTATCAGGACACTAGTAGAAGCAAAACACACCAGATTTCTAAGTTTCAAACTACCCGTAGCCTATCCAAAACTCAGCCGAGTCCTCGAGACTCCAAATCAAACATGCACACAAGTCTAAAAATATGATACGGACTTTCTCGTGCAATCAAATTACCAAAATAACACCTAAAACTACGAATTTATCACCAAATTGCATGAAATTCTCAAGAACACTTTAAAATTCCTATTTTCACAACCGGACGTCTGAATCACGTCAAATCAGTTCTGTTTCTCACCAAATTTTTACAGATAAGGTATAAATATTATTTTGGACCTGTGCAGCGCTTCAAAACTATAATACGGGCCCGATACCGATAAGATTAAACATTAACCAAATTCTTAAAATCATTAGATTCTCAATCATTCAATTTTTAACAAAAATTCATATCTCGAGCTAGGGATCTCGGAATTCCATTTCGGGTATACGTCCAGGTCCCATATTTTAATACGGACCCACAGGGACCGTCAAAATACGGGTCAATGTCTGTTTATTCAAAACATTGATCGAAGTCAACTAAAATCAACTTCTAAGGACAAATATTATTATTTCCATCAACTTTCAACATAAAAGTTTTCCGGAAACAAGCCCGGACAGCGCATGCAAATCGAGGAGGGTAAATTGAGATTATTAAGGCTAAAGGGTGCAGAATTGAGTTCTAAAACATAAGATTACCTTTTGAGTCATCAAAAAAATAATGGGTATGGCTTGGCTGATAAATCAATGAACTTTGGTTTTTTTTAGAAACATATTTCGTTAATCAAGGTTAAGAATGTGGACTTGATTTGTTCACGGTAATGTTAATAACAAATTTAATAACGCTACTTATATAGTTTAAAAAATAATATTAAGAAAAAAATTAAATGTACGAATATATTACAAGTATTGTAAAATCTGGTCAAAGTCGTTATTGTGATAACTAGAGCATAGTAAAATGATTTTTGTGTAACAAAAGAAAAAATAACTTTTGGGTAATGAAAAAAAAAGTTGAATGACCACCCATAAAATTTAGTCTTTTTTTTTTGTAATAGTTTCTTTGTTCAAATCAAATATTTCTTCTGCGGTTTGGGAAGATTTCAAAGAGAAATTATTTGCTAAGCTGCTTAAAGTTTGTAAATGTTACAGCAAAACTCATTTAGTTCGATCTTACGGTTTGTGTCAACCATCTAGCAATTCTCCTACAGTATTCACCATCTTAGGGTTAGTTGGTGACAACCAAATGGTCAGGACAAGCGCTATACAATGAATGAGGATAAAAATGCTGAGTCCGAAACCAAAATGTGGTTCTTTTGGACTCAAAGAACCATAATGCATGGAAAAAAAACTTAGTGACATTCTTTTATATATAACGCCACCCCCCCCCCCCCCCCCCCCCCCCCCATTATTGACAAAAAAGCTCGAGTGGAGCCTACCGGTCCCACAAAAAGTATAGATTCTCGGTCCCACATCTTAGCTAAAGCATTATCTCGGAGTGGGTTGCAATGCATATTAGTAATTTTTAATGTGCTCTATGTTATTATGTGAATGTTGTGCGATTTAACTAATTTGTTATTTTTTATCTGGTCTATAGTATTAGTGTGTTAAAATAATTAGTAAAATATAGAAATTATTATTAATTGTTAAAAAAATGTTAATTAGTTACTTTTTAATGTGGTATATGTATTTTCGTAATTTTTCTTTGATTAAATTTATTTGTTATTATTATCCGGATTAGATTATTTATTTGATAAAAGACTAGTAAAATAGTCAAATTGTTACTTTAGTTTCCTGTAGTGGTATCTTGTGGCCTAATATAGTGCTCGTATTTGTAATATAATGCCCCTTTAGCGTAGTAAAATGTAGTGCACTTTAGCATAGTATCCTTGTAGTTATTGAAATTAATCATTTAAGTATCTCCTATACCCAAAATACGTCAAAATGCTGATAGTCCAAACACAAACTCTCTCCAATTCTAGTCAACAAACATAAGAAAATAACATGAGAAAACAACAATATTCGTCACAGTAAGTATTTTTATACGAATATTTAATAATTAAATCATGTATAGTTATAAAATTTAATTATTTAATTTTATTATAGTAAAAAATAAGTGATTAACAAACAAAAATATACAATAATAAAACTAACCTATACAATAATAAACTAACATGTAAATAATAAACTAACATATAAATAATAAACTAACATATAAAATAACAGACTTGTTGAGTGACAAATCGGAAAATTTTTCTCATCATGAACACAAGAATTCAGGATACCTTGGAGCTACTAGGCCTCAAACATCAAGCCCCGAGCCAAAATGTGAATATTTAATAATTAAATCCTGTATAATTATGAAAAATAATTACTTAATTTTATTATAGTAAAAAATAGGTGAGTAACAAACAAACATATAAAATAATAACACTAACATATAAAATATGAAATTATAATATTGAAAATGTATCAACCAATTTAACAATATAGTAAAAATAACATATAAAATTATAATATTGAAGGTATTGCAATATATTTAAGCAATGAAAAAGGAAAATAATGTAATTAATATTGTTCAATTTATAGTAGTCGTCATGGAGGTTCCGCCTTTGCATCACAGACCTGCCTCGCTAGAGCTACTGTTGCTACATGCCGAGCATAGGTCTTCCTACATATGGGAGGGACAGTTACTGGCCTAGATGTTTCGTGCCAGGAGAGTAGACAATATGTGGGACTTTATTAGGGCCCACCATGTCCATCCCCGTATAGTCAGACGCCTCCAGGATACAGGTGTTTACATAATTGTGGAGATCGGTCGACTGCAGCTAGATTGGTGATCACGGCTTTGATAGAGCGGTGGCGACCGGAGATGAACACATTCCATTTGCCTATTGGCGAGGCCACTATTACGCTTCAGGATGTGGAGGTCCTGCAATGACCCGGTTGGTCATTTTGAGAGTTAGAGCCCCGATTCCCTATTAACTTTTTCACTGTATTTATTTCTGGTATTGTGTCTTTCCGGGAGGGTTCGTCTTGGTTTTCGGAGTGAATTGAGACACTTAGTCTCATAATTGGAAGCTTAAGTTGGAAAAGTCGATCGGAGGTCGATTTGTGTGTAAACGACCTCGGATTTGAATTTTGGTGGTTCCGTTAGCTCCATTAGGTGCTTTTAGACTTGAGAGCACATCCAGAATGTGATTTGGAGGTCCATAGTAGAATTAGTCTTGAATTGGCGAAAGTTGAAATTTTGGCAATTTTGGTCGGCATTGGAAATTTTTTATATCGGGTACGGAATGGAATTCTGGAAGTTGAAGTAGGTTCGTAGTGTTGTTTTTGACTTGTGTGTAAAATTTTAGGTCATTCGGACGTGATTTGATATGTTTCAATATTGTTTGTAGAATTTAGAAATTTTAAAGTTCATTAGGCTTGAATCCGTGTGTAATTTGTTTTTTTGATGTTGTTTGATGTGGTTTGAAGGCTTGAATAAGTTCGTATGGTGTTTTAAGATTGGTTGGTATGTTTGGTTGAGGTACCGAGGGCCTCGGGTGTGTTTTGGATGCTGAACGGACTATTTTTGGATTTTGGGAGTTGGCATATTTTCTGGTGTTGGTTGTAGACATTTTTCTTCACCGCGTTTGTGAGGGAGATCTCACGATCGCGTAGGTCATATGAGAGTTCAGCTAAAGTTTCTCTCCGCATTCGTGAAGATGAAGAAACGATCGCGTAAGATTATCATGTTGTGCATCTCGAACGCGTGGTCTAGGCCGCGATCGCGAAGAAGAAATGAGGCAACAAATGGAGTTTAAGTGTTACTCTTCGCAGTCACGTGAGGACAATCGCGATTGCGGAGGTGTGAGAAGCCAGTGCATCACGTTCACGTGAGTTGTTCCTCATTCGCGTAGAGTTATGGTCTGAGGAAGCGCAATTGTTCTTCGCGATCGCGAGGCATTAAGAAATCATTGGGCAGTATTAAACATTTCAAAATTGAGGGTTTGGCCATTTATATCAAAACTTGAGTTTGGGAGCTCGGATTTGGACTAGACTATGAGGGATATTCAGAGATATCAATTGGGTAATGATTCTACACTTGATCTTGCTTTAACATTGATTTCGTTCGCTATATTAGTTTCTTATAGTTATATTTATGATATGTAATTGGTTTTATCTAGATTTGGGCCATACGTACACGGGCTAATTGTTGTAAAAACCCGATTTTCACCAAATAGTAACCTATCTTTCCTCTTATTTGAACTTATTCGCATGTATAGTATCATGTTAGACTAAGAAAGCATGCCTACTTGCGTTAACTGTTTACTTGAACTACGTGCAGCATGTTTAGTGGTTTTACCGGCTTTCCGTAACTATTGAATTCTATAGTTTGGCTGAATATTTAAGCCGGAACGGTATTCCGCGAGATCCCCTCTATCTTGCATATTTACTTTGAAACTAAGGAACTGTATTCGGGGAGATCCCCCTTCACATTTACGTTTGGGACTACGAGACAGTATCTCGGGAGATCCCCTGTTGCATTTTTTGTGTACTGAGTTGTTACACACACACACACACAGATATATATATATATATATGTATTTTAGTAGGGAACTGACCCGACTTCGTCACTACTCGACCGAGGTTAGGCTTGGAACTTACTGGGTACCATTGTGGTGTACTCACGCCCTTTCCTGCACATGTTTTTCCATGTGCAAATACAGGTACATCTTACCCGCCTCATTGTTAGTGCAGTCGATGCAACTTACTGGACTTCAAGGTACATATGCCCGTGCCCGCAGATCCTCGGAGTCCGCTTCTATCCCTTTTGTTGTTTTCCTCCCTTTTGTAGAGCTTGTGACTCTTGACTACCGGGTTTTGGGGAATACTGTTTATATTTGAGCGCTAGTGTTCTTGTATATGCCGAGCGGCCTTTTTATTAGTATATAATATTTATTGGAGTTTAGTTGATAATTATTTCTTTATTTCTATTATTTCAAAATTATTAGGCTTACCTAATCGTAGGGACTAGGTGTCGTCACGACGTCTTACAGAGGGAGAAACAGGTTGTGACATGTCCTTTATGGGATGACCGTTGATGGACACCATGTTGCTTTGTCGAATTCCATCAGAGAGTATACGGGTTTGCAGTACCTGGAGATGCTGTAGCGGCTCACAGGTTTCCAGCCACCGGATGAGAATTAATTTATTGAGTCTAGTCGTCTGCAGTTGACGCCCGTCCGACAACATATGGAGGCGATGCACACTGACATCACATATGATACACCAGAGCTTTATATTCATTGGTACACGAGGTTGTTTTTGCTTATGTTTGGAGGGGTTTTGTTCCAAAACACTCTGGGGAACCTAGTAAACTTGAGATTTCTTCATCATCTTGAATGGCTAGATGATTTACATCCTTAAAGCTGGGGTGCTGTTCTTCTCCATTACTTGTACAGGCAGATGTGTCGGTCGATCATGGGCACCCAGCGAGCCGTTGCCGGATTTTTTCCGCTGCTACAGGTGAAAACATATTTGAATACTCTCTTCATTATAAAATACCTAGTAAAAATATACATTAAATTTTACATCCACGTTGTATATAAGGTTTGGGCCTGGGAGTGGTTCCTGCAGTTGCAGCCACCTCTACCACCTTAGCTCCGGATGCACCACCTACGTTTCTCCCTTTAGCTAGGAGGTGGGTTGATAGATGAGAATATGGACTGGAGTACGAGGCTCTACATAATCTACCCTATTGCTGGGATTTGTTGGATTTGTTGGAGGGAACGTAGGTAAATGTATACCTAAGTTTACTTGGCCCGACTTTATATGTATTGTGTATACTCACGTTTCCTGTTTTTACTTAATGGTTAATTTGGAGTCCATACAACGACGAGCTAATAGCTGGTTTATCCGGTTATTGCTTGACTTGCCGAATTATGTGGAGCTCTTCCGTCCCGTTGATGTGTCTCGATATTGTCAAGCATCATGCCACTGAGCGAGTACTTCGCCAGTTTGGTCGACCACAACTTGTACCTCCACCGCCCGCTTGGCATATGACATATTACAAGCGGGATGATCGTTCCAGGGTGGACCAGACATATGTGGCATGGCTAGAGGCGCAGATCGATACTTGGGACCAGCGACATGATCTGATTCCCCCCCCTCTTGACCGGACGGATGGTGAGCATGAGTATATGGGCTGGTACCGCAGCGTTACCCGACGTTTTGTCGGGAATCCTGTATATCGAGCTGGCGATCGATAACGACCCAACCGGCGACCTACACCTTCTACCATACAGAGCCTCAAATGGCGCCATCTGAATACTGGCATGGAAGCTGTTGTTATAAGCAAATTATATAAGTAGCAACTGATCATCCCAGCTACCTTTAAAATCAAGCACGCAAGCATGAAACATATCCTCGAGAGTTTGGATGGTCCGCTCTGCTTGAACGTCAGTTTGCGGGTGGAAAGGTGTGCTGAGATTTACCTGCGTCCCCAAACCTTGCTGAAATTTCTTCCAAAAATTAGATGTGAATTGGGCCCCTCGATCCGAGATAATGGAAATTGGAGTGCCATGGAGCCTGACTATTTCCTTGATATACAACTGAGAATATTGTTCTGCAGTGTCGGTGGATTTAATCGTCAAGAAATGTGCTGACTTCGTGAGCTGATCAACTATTACCCAAATCGAGTCGAACTTGCGCGGAGTACGGGGTAACCCTACCGCAAAATCCATATTGATCATCTCCCACTTCCACATCGGTATTTCTATAAGCTGCGCCAACCCAACGGCCTTTGATGTTCGGCTTTTACTTACTGACAGTTCGGACACCTTGCCACAAAGTCCGACACACCCCTCTTCATGTTGTTCCACAAATACACTTCCTTGAGGTCGTGATACATTTTTGTAGAACCGTGGTTTACAGAATATCTATAATTATGAGCCTCTACCATTATCCTCTCCCGAAGTTCATCCACATCTGGAACACATAACCGCCCTTGGCACCGTAAGACACCGTCATCCTTGCCGAGCGAGAAGGATGTGGTCCTATGATTAAGAATTTCCTCTCTTAGTCGTGCCAACACTAGATCATTGTATTGCTTTTCATTGATTTCTACCACAAGCGACGATTCTGCTCTGTTACGTACTATAATGTCCCCTTCGACAGAGGTCGTAAGACAAACTCCCAGACTGGCCAACTGGTGAACTTCTCGAGCCAAGGGCCTTTGACCTGCTTCCATGTGAGCCAAACTACCAATGGATTTCGGACTAAGATCATCCGTCATCACATTAGCTTTCCCTGGATGATATAAGATATACATATCATTAGCTTTAAGCAACTCCAGCCATCTCCTTTTCCTGAAGTTTAATTCCTTCTGTTTGAACATATATTGGAGGCTCTTGTGGTCTATGAACATGTCTACATGGACCCCATACAGATAATGCCTCCAGATCTTTAATGCAAAAACAACCGCTGCAAGTTCCAAATCATGAGTTGGATAATTCTTTTCGTGATTCTTAAGTTGCCTCGATGCATATGCTATAACCTTACCATATTGCATTAATACACACCCAAGACCAACCCTTGAAGCATCACAATACACCACAAACCCCTCCGCACCCTCTGGCAAGGTCAACACTGGCGCTGAAGTCAATCTCGATTTCAATTCTTGGAAGCTTCTTTCGCAAGCATCGGACCACTGGAACTTGACCGCTTTCTGCGTTTGTTTTGTCAATGGGGAGGCGAGAGTAGAGAATCCCTCCACAAACCTCCTATAATACCCAGCTAAACCCAAGAAACTGCGAATCTCTGTCGGGGTTGTAGGTCTAGGACAATCTTTCACTGCTGCGATCTTTCGGGGATCAACCTTAATCCCTTCCCTGGAGACGACGTGGCCCAAAAAGGTAACTGATTCAAGCCAAAATTCACATTTCGAGAACTTTGCATATAAGTGGTGCTGGTGAAGAGTCTGCAGGACTTCCTTGAGGTGATTGACATGATCTTCCCGACTTCATGAATATACAAGAATATCGTCAATGAATACTATCACAACGGAGTCAAGAAATGGCTTGAAGACCCGATTCATAAGGTCCATGAAAGCAGCTGGGGCGTTGGTTAACCCAAAAGACATCACCAAAAATTCAAAGTGCCCATATCGAGTTCTGAAAGCCGATTTAGGAATGTCCTGCTCCCTTATATTTAACTGATGATACCCAGACCTCAAATCAATTTTTGAGAAGAATCTAGCACCTTGCAGTTGATCGAACAAATCATCTATCCGAGGCAATGGGTATTTGTTTTTTGATCGTGACTTTGGTGAGTTGTCGGTAGTCAATACACATTCACAACGACCCATCATTCTTCCTGACAAAGAGAACTGGCGCGCCCCAGGGCGACACACTTGGTCAGATGAATCCCTTTTCTAGCAAATCCTTCAGTTGCTCCTTTAGCTCCTTCAATTCTCTGGTGACATCCTGTACGGTGGAATAGATATCGGTTATGTGCCCGGCAATACATCAATCCCGAAATCCATCTCCCTGTCCGGAGGGATCCCAGGGAGCTCATCCGGGAAGACATCAAGGAACTCATTCACAATTGGCACGGACTCGAGAGCAGGCACCTCAGAGGTGGTGTCCGCAACTCGGACCAAAAGATAGATACACCCCTTTTTGATAATCTTCGAGGCCTTAAGGTAGGAAATAAACCTACCTCTCAGCATAATATTATTCCTTTCCCACTCAACAGTCGGCTCGTTAGGAAACTCAAGCCTCATAATTCTGGTTCGACAGTCGAGTTTGGCAAAGCATGAATAAACCCAATACTTTCCCATTATTACATCAAAATCAATCATCCCTAGCTTAATACGATCGGCTGTGGTATCCGACCATGCACCGTGACAACACCTTTCCTATAGACCCGCGCGGTCGTAATAGATTCACCAACCGGAGTAGATACTGAGAACGGCTCATGAGTTTGTTCTGGTTCTATCCCAAAGCTTTAAGCAACATAAGGAGTGACATAGGAGAAAGAAAATCTGGGATCAATAAAGGCATACACATCATGGGATTGAACAGTCAAAATACCTATGATGACATCTGGATAAGCCTCTGCACCCTGCCGACCACTTAAGGCATAGAACCGGCTAGGTCCTCCCGGACCCCGTGCACCACCCCTAGCTACACCACGCCCGGTTGGTGCTAGAGAGCCTCGGGCTGGAGGGTGTGCCGAAGGTGTATCAGCTGAAAAACTGGATGGATGAGCGATGCCCCTGCCTGCGCCCTGGCTGGATGCACGACACTCTCTCTGAATATGGCCTATCATCCCACACCCATAACATACTGGCATGTCCATGTAACAGAGCCCCAAATAAAACCTCCCACACTTAGGGCATGAGGCCCTCTGCTGGTGCTGTAATCTTCCTCCTGACCAGCCCTGATCGTGGAACCTCTTGCTGCCTGGACTGGTCCCAAAGTGACTTCCCTGCTGATGATTGTGCCCTGATGGTGGGGAACTAGCTGAAGACTGGACATAAGACTGGGATGGCCCTGATGATCCTTCCCGAGAAACTGGTCTCCCACCTCCGAATGAACCCCCAAGGTTGCTCGCTGACTGGGCCCTACTACCACCTTCTCGATCCATCTTTAGCTTCAACATTCGAGCCTCAATAACCTGGGCGAATCCCACAATCTTCCCATAATTCATGTCAGAATGTAGTGTAGCTGTGGCAGCTTCATTGGTAACCAAGGGACCAAGACCTTGCACAAATCGACGAACTCTAGCCTCCATAGTTAGCATCATATGGACAACATAGTTGGATAGATGAAAAAACTCCATATGATACTCCCACACACTTCTACTATCTTGTTTGAGGACCTCAAACTCAGAGGCACAAGCTACCCTAGTCTCGGCGGGCAATAAATGGTCTATGAAGGCATCTGCGAACTCACTCCACCTCGCCGGAGGGCTCCCCTCCACATGGGAATCCCCCCATATCTCAAACCAAGAATATGCCGCTCCCTTCAAACGATAAGAGGCCAGCTCTACTCCCTCTGTTTCAGTAGCACACATAACTCAAAGGGTATTGTGCATCTCATCAATGAAATCCATAGGATCAGCCTCGGGGTCGGTACCTAAGAACTCTCGAAGGGCTAACTGCAGGAACCTGTTGACCCTGGAACCGGAAGAATCCCATGGCCCACTAGAGGAGGTGGGGGAAATATTTAACCTCTGGGCCTGAGAAGCCACCAACTGCATCAGCATCTGAATAGCTCCCCTAACGTCCCCATCAAAAATACCGGGATCGGAAACTGGGGCTGGAGGAGAATTAGGAATATCAGTGAGAGGGATTGTGGCACCCTCCGCTGGAGTAGGAATTGGGATGGTCCGGTCATGAGCGGAGAAGTCAGGAAAATTCATAGTCGGGGAATTATTCTCACCCCTTTCATTCAATTGGGAATAAATGACCACTCCTGGGGTGGCATTGGCCTTTTGGCTGAGTCGCGCTTTCTTCCTGGGTGCCATTTACTGAAAGTTAAAACAGTGCATGAGTTAGAAAGAAACAACCTCACTTTTCACTCCATCGCATGATATAGAATAACAATGTAGGGTATCATTCCAAAATGTCCAAGCATCCCCCTAGTTATAGATATGGTCGACAACACATCGATAAGAAGGGCTCTACTAGACACGGTTCCAAGACATCCTAGGACACTTTAAAACCTTAGGCTCTGATACCATGTTTTTCACATCCCAGCCCAAGGGGACGCGACCGGAGCTTAACCGAGTGAACCCAGTCAAGCAAGCCTGTTTAGCCTCTCCTACCCGACTCTTTTACTCCCTGATATTTATAGCATAATCTTGATTACGGGTTAGCCGGAATTAACTCAAAAGTGTACATTCATGATATTGATCCATTCTTTCTTATATACCGATATCAACATTCAGGTATCCCAAAACATACATACTAATTACAATATTTAAGAGATGGGATTACAGTTACGAGTTAACCCAACAACTACCCAAAACATACACGACCCACATGCGTGTCTACAGAGCCTCTAAGATAAAAGAGATGAACATGAACCCGTCGGCGACAAGGACCTAGAAATACCTCAAAATAGAACAAAATATCCAAAAAGAGAGCAACATAGTTCTATGCACGGCCCCGGGATGGAATGGGGCTCACCAGAACTGCAGTAAGGAGGAGGAGAAGGCACCACTACCGACGATCAGCGGTACCATCTACAGAGCCACCTACATCCATAAGAAGATGTAGCTCCCCCGGTAAAAGGGACGTTAGTACCATTGAATAGTACTAGTATGTATAAACAAACTCTACTCTAGATAGAATAAACAACAATCATGTAGTAATGCAATTAGAGACATCAAATAACAATTCACAGAAATAAGGGAAACACAACAAGAGTCACCATGATTTCTTATTCCGTTATTTCCATCTTTTGGATAGTAGTTCATTTAAGCCAAGTGCCACAATTTTAATATACCACCGTGTCGTTTTCACATGGAGTCCGGTCTCTCCCCGACCGGCTAGGCCATCCTGAGTGAGACATTATAGCATCATAGTTTCATAATTACCACCGTGTCGTTATCACACGGAGTCCAGTCTCTGCCCGACCGGCGAAGCCATCCCACTTGAACAGTGAGACATTATCAATATCATACTTTCAAAATTACCACTGTGTCGTCATCACATGGAGTTCGGTCTTTACCCGACCAGCTAAGCTATCTCACTTGAAATAGTGAGACATTATCAACATCATATTTTCGATGCGATTACCACCATATGTACATCATGGAGTCCGATCTCGGCCCGATCGGCTAAGCCATCTCACTCTAAAACATAACTACATTAATTTAATTATCCGGTTCACATCTCTTTCCATCACTTATTATATGGTTCTTGGCACTTAGGCATATTTAACCATTCATGTTGCATTCCTCTCTTTAACCGTTTCATATACTCGTTGTTCATATCAACTAGAACCAACACATATAAGGATTCGTACACATAATAAAAGAAAGAGCATGATAACCACAATTCATACTTTCAAATAGCATAGTGACATGGTAGTAACATAGAGCAATATGGAAGCAAGAGTTTCCCAACTTAACACATAGAACCCAACAACCTTTTTAGAGAATCAAGCAAGGGACTCATACCCGAAATTTGAACACCAACGAGTTTATTCTATGAAGATTAGAGTTAGTCATACATACCTTAATTGGGGTTTTCCTTAATTTCTACCACAATTGTCGAAACCTTTAGCACCTTCAATCTATTTCACAATGTAGCACAATTGAACCCAAAATTAGGAATAATGATTATAGCCCTAGCTCACTTGAGCATTTCATCAAACATTATGTGTTCATTAAGGTTGCGTGGTCCCTTTTTAGTGAAATATTACTCCAACCCATTCCTCATCTAATCTACCTTTGTTTTAACACTTCCCCATATAATTTAGGATTACATAATCACATGTATGCAAGGACAATAACCCTTACACCCATAGACCCTCTTATTAATTACTTATTTTCAGTATGAGTTTCAAATTTTAGGGCTAAGGCATATTTTCTTACCTTGAGGATGAAGTCCTAGGTCGCTTTCCTTGATAATCTTCAAAATTGCAAGCAATGATTGAAGAGAGATGGATGAGGGTCACTCTCTCACTCTAAATCCCCTTTCTCTCACTCTAGATGTCAAGGAAAATGTTGAAATATGTCCCAAGATAGGTGTTTTAACAGAATGGGGGTCGGGTTTTTATTTAAGAAAATGGGTGCCCCGACGGAGGTTTGCGGTCCAAAATGCGATCGCATTGTGGTTATGTGGTCCGCAAACCTGCCGCATAACTGGCCTCAACTAGGCGACCTAATTGTTTGGTTATGCGGTCACTATGCGGTCCGCATAACTGTTATGTGATCGCTTAATGCACCGCATAATAGTTATGCGGTCGCATAATGCATCGCATAACTGCCCTCAAATTGGGCAGTCTCCTACCCTACTCTACGGCCATTATGCGGTTCGCAAAGCAGGTTTGCGATCTCATAGTGGACCGCAGATCTGCATCCCTTTATGAAATTTTTCTTCTAAGTCTGCAGGGTACTTTTCAATCCTAAAGGTCCGACATCGCATAACTTCCCTCAAATCGGGCAATCTCCTTCCCTACTCTGCGGCCATTATGCGGTCCGCAAAGCAGGTTTGCGATCTCATAGTGGATCGCAGATCTGCATCCCTTTACGAAATTTTTCCTCTAAGTCTGCAGGGTACTTTTCAATCCTAAAGGTCCGAACCGCTGCGATCAAGCTCTCCGCGAAGAATTTCTACAGCTATAACAACACAGGGATCTAACCGCGCAATTGTTTTGGTTAAGGATTTTACGGGTCCTTACATTACCTCTACTCCTGGCTGGCTTGGCAGGTGGTGCTGCAGCTAGTTTTCGTAACTACGGCACGAGAAGCCTGGTACTAAAGTTTATTACCTGAATATCTCGGACAAGCTCCCCGAATATATCCATATTCACCACACTCAAAGCATCCTTCCTGATATAGAGGCTGACCCTGGCGAGCCGACTGACCACGATAATAACTCTACAGAGGAGGTGCTCTGATAGGAGCTGATAGTGAGCAATAAACTGGCTGAGCAGAAGGAGGCATATAAGAACCATGACCACCTGAAGTATCATGAGATGCCTCAAGTGCTGAATGAAATAGCGTGGAAGAATGGCCTCTGCTAAAAGTAACCCCGCCTCCAGATTAGGCACCGCTGAATCCACCGGAATGGCAAGGTCTTTTGTCTGACCCCTGGCCTTCCAATCTAAGAACCATCTCAACTCTCTTGGCCACATTGGCTTCATCCTGAAAGGAAATCTCGCTCCTTGTCTCCTTAGCCATCTTCAACCTGATGGGCTGAGCAAGGCTCTCAATAAATCTCCTGACCATCTCTCTCTTATTGTGGCTAACAAAAGAATAGCACGTCGAGCCAAATCCACAAAGCGATTCTCAAACTGGGTAAAAGACATGCTTCCCTACTGAAGGCGCTCAAACTGACGACGGTTCTCCTCTCTAGTAGTGATAGGCAAAAACTTCTCCAAAAAGAGGTGCAAAACCTGATCCCAAGTAAGAGCAGGTGACCCAGTCGGTCTAGTCGACAAATAATCCCTCCACCATTTCTTGTTGGAACCCGTCATCTGAAAAGCAGCAAAATCGACCCCATTGGTCTAAAAACTACCCATGTTTTGAAGAACCTCATGACAGCTATCAAGATATTCTTGAGGATCCTCTAAAGTGGCACCACTGAAATGAACAGGGAAAAGCTTGATAAACCTGTCCAATATCCAAAAAGTATCAGAGGACATAACTACCACATCAACAAGCGGTGTTGCAGCAACTGGCTGAACTACCCCAACTAGATTGGCTGCTGGGGTCTGAATTTGAGGAGTAGTAATCTTCTCATGAGTGTGGGTAACAGGAGTCTGAACCCCTCCTCCGACCTGGGATATGGCTGCTGCCACATGGAATGTGACAGTCTGGGCTACACTCTCCATAACGCACATTGATCGGACCAAGGCATCCTGAAGCACCAGGGTAGCAAGAAACCCTTCTGGGACCTGAGCTAGTCCCGCTGGAACGGTCTAAGTTGGAGCCCCTTCATTAATCTCTATCTCGGGCTCCGCAGCTGGGGTTGCTGCCTGAGGAATGGGCTGAGTCCTGCCCTTGTCTCGGCCTCTGGCATGGCCTTGGCCTCTACCCCTAGTAGGAGCTGCTACTGCTAGAGGACCTGATTGTTGGTCAGTGGAAGAAAAAGCGCGTGTTCTCGCCATCTGCGAGAGAAAAGAAGCGTTCAATCAGTATTTGAGATAACAAGAACCGCACGACATAGTAGAAATAAAAATGAGTTTGTTCCTAACTTTATAGCCTCTGAGAGATAATTACAAACGTCTCTGTACCGATCCCTCAAACTCTATTAAGCTTTTTATGACTTGTGAGACCTAGGCAACCTAGTGCTCTGATACCAACTTGTCACGACCCAAATTCCCAACTGTAATGACCCGGTCTGTCTTTACGTAAAACCTGCATTATAACAGTTGTTATTGACTTATTATAGATTGGTTATTCTGTTGTTAATGTGTTAGAGTTGATAGGCTTGGAATCGGAATGGTTAAATAAGAATTCAAATACTTAGTCCTTAAGAATAGCTTTAAAATGGGAAAAGTCAACTAAGAGTTGACTTATTGGTAAATGACCTCGGAATGCAGATTTTATGGCTCGGATAGCTTCGTTAGATGATTTGGGACTTAGGAGTGTGTTCAAAATAATTTTGTGATGTCTGGTGTAGAATTAGGCTTGAATTGGCGGAAGTTAGTTTTTGGCGATTCTGAACGGCACTGGAAAATAGGCTATCGGGGTCGAAATGGAATTCCGACAGTTGGAACGAGTTTGTAATGTCATTTTGGACTTGTCTACAAAATTTCAGGTCAATCGGAGTTGATTTGGATAGTTTCGGCATCATTGGAGAGTAAATCACTAGGCAGTTAAATAATAACCCTTCCGCGACTTAAACCCTCTTTTACACCATTGTTGAGCGAAGGACATCTTTTTGGGCAATTTTTGGTGGAGAAAATCAGTGGGTATCACAGAGGCAAGTAATTTGATTATTAAAACTCGTTTATGGGTGATTAAAGACCATAATCTCAGCCTTTAATTCATGAAAAACAGTAGAAAAATAGGATTTTGGGGCATGAGATTATGAGACCTTCAAGGGTCGATTTGAGGGGTCAAACGAACTCCAATTTTGGTGTTCTCTATATGTAAGGAATCGTGAGAAGATGAAGAACACTTTCTGTAAAACTTTCTGAGTTACGGGACGCGGGCCCGGGGTCGGGTTTTGACCGGTTTCGGATTTTTGAGTTAAATTTGATATTTTTCAATTGGAAATTATTCCTTAAACATATNAGGTTGATTCGAGAGGCAAGCGTGTTGCGGAATAATTCCGGGCTAGTTTTGAGGTAAGTAATGTCTTGAAATCCTGTCCTGAGGGTATGAAACCCCGGACTATGCACCCTTCACGGGTTTTGGAATACAAAGATTGAAACTTGGGAAATATAGTCCCTACTTAGGCAACTATTGAGTTGCGAAACCAATTTTTAAGCCTTGCTTAATTAGTATTTATGTGTTATAATATGTTTTGGGCTGTAAGCCGTGTTTGGGGCCTAGTGCCGATCTGTTTACCCCTTGGGGGACTGTATTACTTTGTTTCCTCACTTGATGTGTTGTGAATTACACTCAGTCTTTTTCTGATAAATGGTTTTGACACTTAGAGTATGTTGATACTATTTATTGAAAAAATAAAACACTGTTTTGGGTCGAGAACCCAGTTTGTTTATGGCCTAAGGGCTAATTGAA